>OY755185.1:15340780-15486456 GCA_963576735.1 Bedellia somnulentella
TGCAGCTCATTGGTGTGTATCATACATGTGTAGTTCATACGTGTTCGTGCACGCCGGACTGTACCAGGAGGAGTGCCTGGCCATCGACTCGGACGTGCAGCTCATTGGTGTGTATCATACATGTGTAGTTCATACGTGTTCGTGCACGCCGGACTGTACCAGGAGGAGTGCCTGGCCATCGACTCGGACGTGCAGCTCATTGGTGTGTATCATACATGTGTAGTTCATACGTGTTCGTGCACGCCGGACTGTACCAGGAGGAGTGCCTGGCCATCGACTCGGACGTGCAGCTCATTGGTGTGTATCATACATGTGTAGTTCATACGTGTTCGTGCACGCCGGACTGTACCAGGAGGAGTGCCTGGCCATCGACTCGGACGTGCAGCTCATTGGTGTGTATCATACATGTGTAGTTCATACGTGTTCGTGCACGCCGGACTGTACCAGGAGGAGTGCCTGGCCATCGACTCGGACGTGCAGCTCATTGGTGTGTATCATACATGTGTAGTTCATACGTGTTCGTGCACGCCGGACTGTACCACGAAATCTATAGAGCTAAAGTGGAAGGTAATGATAGTAGAGGATGACCTTCGAGGACACTTTTGGACCGAATAGAGATATATGCTCAAAAAGGCAGGCGTCCAAAGTATGAAGAATGAAAGAGCATGTATGAAAAGATTGACGGATGTGAATAAAGTTTGGTTTGCCAGGATAATAAAAAATTGCGATCGATAGGCTCTGCCTACCCCAATAAGAACTAACCGGTAGCCAGAGCTTCAGAGCTACTTATCAATTTAATCTCACAATAAACAACCAAAACATATCTCTAATCGATTTTTCTTACCCACAGGCTGTGCATCAGGCAACGTAGCAGAATCCGTAGTCCTCGAGCGGGAAGCCGAGTCCACCCTCACCTTTGCAGCCGGGGCCCGAGCGGCCTACGCAGGTCACGTGACCCTCAAGTTCTCTCCGGATGCCACCAGCACTATGCAGCATCACAAACATTATTGTTTGGAGGTGGCCGATAACTGTCAGCCTACTATCGATCATTGTATTATACGGAGCGCTAGTGTTGGTAAGTTTTTTGATATATTAATGTAAAAATAAGCTTAACATGTTAAAGATTAATCTTAACATCTTAAGTATAAAAACAGGAGCTAACTTAGCTCCTGTTTTTATTTTTAAAACACATTAATTTGTACATTTAAATGTAGTGTCGCTTTAGGGCCAGCGCTGACTGCCGGCATGGCATGGCAAAGGATTTCGGTACAGATATAGCATTTTTAATCTTATTACCATGAGTATAGAATTCATTTTACTTCATTTTGACACAACGATGCCGACGTTCTGTCGTACCGCGGCCTCCCTCGGCATCGTTGTGTCAAAATGAATTCTATACGGATGGCAATAAGATTAAAAATGCTGTATCTGTACCGAAATCCTTTGCCATGCCATGCCGGCAGTGAGCGCCGGCCCTTAGCTGGTCTGCCCAGAAAGCGTGGTCTTACTGTACTTAGATGGAATTTGTATTTATTCTATCAAACACAGTCAGCAATACTTTGATGTGGAAATGGTATTGGAGAGTTGATATAGATAGAAATGACATATTACGAGTTCCACTGTCGAATGTGTTACTGTAATGTACTGCCAGCATTTCGTAGCTTGCGGTATTGTCTTATAACGCATCGCTACAACATGATCCCGATTTTTGATGACCAACAATCCTTAACCTAATCTTGTATGGGGTTCGATCAACCACCTACAAAATAGCATTTCCACTTACTAAATTTAAAAACATACATATACTCACGCCATTATTTTCCATTGGGGTAGGCAGAGACTATTGACCGTCACACGATCCTAGCAAACCTCTCTAGCTTCGTTTACATCCATTAATCTTTTCATACATGCTCTTTTATTCTTCATAATTCGGACGCCTGACTTTTTAGCACATATTTTCTATTTGCTTTTGTCCTACTCCTTTTCATCTCTTTGTTTAAATTGCCATTATCATTTCAATTACAGACATTTATTTTAGTCATTTTGCTTAATGTTACATACTTAAACTATATTCTTCCAGTCGGCGCAGCAGTATGTGTGAGCGGCGCAGGAGCCAACCCAGTAATCAAACACTGCGACATCAGCGACTGCGAGAACGTAGGCCTATACGTGACCGACTACGCACAAGGAGCTTACCAGGACAATGAGATATCTCGCAATGCGTTGGCCGGTATTTGGGTCAAGAACTTTGCAAATCCCATCATGAGACGCAACCATATACACCATGGACGGGATGTCGGGATATTCACTTTTGAGAATGGATTGGTGAGTTAAAATTTTTTATCTTTAAAATCAACGCAAAACAATTTCTAATATTTTACAAGACTATCACCATATAGTAAAATTATTATAACTTATTTACCATTAGCCTTTTGTGCCCTCTTGCTCTGGGAACCCATGTTTTAGAGTATAAATTTATGCAATTATTTATAAGACTAGAAATACACATCTTAGGGCTGCAATTCATCACAGGAAAGGACTGAAGAACTAGCAATACTGTTATTTCAACAATGTTCATAGATATATAGCAATAGCGTGATACAATCACATCATACATCCTTGAAGTATGGCTCGTGAAATCCAAAAATAGTCTTCATGTCAAACTGTATATAATTATCAGTCAATAGAACTCCACTGCTTCTCTGCAAAAATAAATAACGCCCTAGTGGGCAGTTAAGGGATATTACTTGTCTACCCTTCTGATTTATGATACTGTTTATGTACTATTTTTTGGTTAGAGGAATAAAAAAGTAACCCTCAGTGGCCCTTAGACATTGGCGAAAAAAGTTTGAATCCTTATGCAATTATTCATTACTCCTTGCTTGCGAAACTGATACAATTTTGGTTTAAATGTTTTTATTATTTCTGTGTGCTATGTCCATTAAAATTAATTAATATTGATATGCACCTAATATCATTTTCTTTTTGGTTGTTCTGTTTCATATGTTAGCAACATTTATTTAAAGGATATAGTTTTAATTTTAGTCTAAATCATACTCGTAGAAGTAATTAACCCCCGTCAATATTCCCCTGATTATATATTAAAAAAAATATAATTTTCACAGGGCTACTTCGAAGCAAACGACATACACAACAACAGAATCGCCGGATTCGAAGTGAAAGCTGGAGCAAACCCCACCGTAGTTCACTGCGAGATCCACCACGGCCAAACCGGAGGAATATATGTACACGAATCTGGCCTAGGACAGTTTATAGACAACAAGATACACTCAAACAACTTTGCCGGGGTCTGGATAACATCTAATAGTAATCCAACCATTCGAAGAAATGAGATCTATAATGGCCACCAAGGAGGCGTGTATATATTTGGAGAAGGCCGGGGCCTTATTGAACATAATAATATCTATGGGAATGCACTGGCTGGGATACAGGTGAGATACTGCGTTATTATCTGAGTATATTATGTCAAAGAGGTTTGACTTTAAATAAAGCATACTTTTATATAATTATATATGTTTTGTGATTGAGTTGCGACTTAAGTAAAGAATAAAAATGATTTTGACGGTCATTTTAGCTTAAGAGTACGAGTAGGAGTTTTATTTAATATTAAATAGTTGAATAAAAATCTAGATCTGAATGTATGCCTCCCATAAAAGTGACTATTTACGGTTTATGGCCCTGTTTTCTTCATCGTTAACAACCAAGCTAAATTAACCACACATATGACATAAGAAAATACACACTGGTGTAGGCCCGACACGGGGATCGAAATAGATCGTAAGTGCAACATGCCTAATTAACCTAACCACTGAGCTGGATAGCTCAATATAACCAAGTATTGTTGGTTACTGATTTGTGAAAATTTAATCATAAATTTATAATTCTGATGTAAAATAGATAGCTTTGTAGAAAGATATATTGAAATTGTTATACCTCTTGCCGAAACAGTCGTGTTTATATATATATATATTTTCATCCACATGAACTTTTGTTTTGAGTAAAATAATATATATCATCACAATACTTACTATTAAAAAAATATAAAG
The DNA here is from genome assembly GCA_963576735.1 of Bedellia somnulentella. Taxonomy (NCBI): domain Eukaryota; kingdom Metazoa; phylum Arthropoda; class Insecta; order Lepidoptera; family Bedelliidae; genus Bedellia; species Bedellia somnulentella. The sequence continues at coordinate 15,344,848 of OY755185.1, forward strand.
ATTAATTGATACAGTTAATGCACATGCACATAACAAAATCCTCTTCCAGATCCGAACCAACAGCGACCCGATCGTCCGCCACAACAAGATCCACCACGGCCAGCACGGCGGCATCTACGTGCACGAGAAGGGGCAGGGGCTGATTGAGGAGAATGAGGTGTACGCCAACACCCTGGCTGGGGTGTGGATCACCACCGGCTCCACCCCTGTGCTGAGGAGGAACAGGATACACTCGGGGAAGCAGGTGCGATATCACACACACATAAATACATACATACACTCACTTACTTACAAACACACACACACATATATAATTCCAGCTATTTTGTTAATTCAATGTTGCATTATAATTTTCAATACCAATTATTTAAATTCTAATTTTAAAAATTATAATTTTAACTTTAATACTGTAATTTTTAACAATTGTATAATTTAATTTAATTGCCGTGTAGTGCCGGCTTAGAATGTCGCTACCCCTTTCTTCCCACGGGTGTCGTAATAAGCGACTAAGGGTATCGGGGCTTTATATTGGATTTTTGGGCGATGCGGTTGGAGACCCATCACTAAAAACCTTTATTTTTACCATATTTTCCCCACTCAACTTCCAAAAGTGGCTGAGGAATTTCTAATTCCTTAGCTCTGGCTACCCCTTCTAGGGAAATATAGCCGTGAGTATATGTATGTATGTATAATTTATCAATTGTATTATTCGGTAATTGTATTTTTTTTTATCAATCTTGATGAATCTTACAATACAGGCCCAGCCTAGTGCAAGATCTCAATGAAATTTCATGCCGTGTACACTGAATATTTGTAATAAATGATTATTTTTAATTATTTCTTCATCATCATCATCATGGGATATTTGTGGCTACTTACCACAGAACAAATAGGAAAGGACAGCTAAATGAACTTGTAGAAATCCAAAAGCTCATCCCACTTAGTGACAATTAATTAGACCCATGGCTAGAGGAGTAATGTATTTCCCACTTACATGGTTTTTACAAACAAAGAGTGCATTATGCAATTTTTCATAGTCCCCGATAAGAATGTATTTAAATTATTGAAAAACCAAAGTGTGACGGTTTATTTGTCAGTATAGGCTCCAAAACAGCTTGACCAATTTAAAAATTGTCTCTTTGATACAAAGTTGCATCCTTGAAAAAAACACAGACTTTATATCATAATGCTATATTGCATAAGGGTTGAACAGTAATAAAAAAAATTAATTAAAATTTGAAACTATTTATTTTAAAGGTTTTTAACATTTATAATTATAATACAAAGGGGTATTAATCTATACTTATAAACTAGATTGTGGCCCCTAGGGAGTCTAAACCTATATAGATAGAAGAAACCTTTGATATTTGAAAAATAACACTTGGGGCAGTGCCATAGTTATATCAATTAACAAGCGCATCGTTTACTTCCGTAGAATGTTATTGACTGATTCTTATATACTTTATTTATTATAAAGGTCTATGGAAGACTTGGGAGAAGATTATTATTTGTGTATAGTAAGGAAGTAAGGGTGAAATTTACGGAAAAAATTCCATCAAACATCATGGCTAAAAGCTTTCTAAACAAAACCGATCAAAAAGTAAAGTAACTAAGCAAGACATTTTCCCACAGGTCGGCGTATACTTCTACGATAACGGCCACGGAAAGTTAGAAGACAACGACATATTCAACCACCTCTATTCCGGCGTGCAAATCAGAACTGGGAGCAACCCCGTGATCCGCGGAAATAAGATTTGGGGTGGGCAGAACGGAGGCGTACTAGTGTATAATGGAGGCTTGGGCCTGTTAGAACAAAATGAGATATTCGATAACGCTATGGCCGGCGTTTGGATAAAGACTGACTCGAATCCCACGCTCAAGAGGAATAAGATATTCGATGGACGCGATGGGGGTATATGCATTTTTAATGGCGGGAAGGTAAGATTTGTTTTTTTTTATTATTATCATTTTTATGAAAACAATCTTTTACCAAGTGACTGTGGTAGGTTAAAGTTTAGTCAGATAAAGTTAAAATAATGTTACCCTAGCTATAGTATTTTTATTTTAGTAAAACTCAAAATTTTACTAAAAATTATTTGAGTGCGGCGCCACTCGATTTTCAAATGCTTAAATAGTAATCAAAAAAATCAAAAGAAGACCGGAAGAAATGGGGTAGTGCTATTCTAAGCCGACACTACACAGCAACTGGTTGGATGTAGAACAAATAATAACAAATCTACTTGTTCAACTTGTTTATGGTGTCTAGGCACTGTTACTATCTGTATTACAATATTATAAAATAGCTTTATAGAATTAACTTTACTATCTTGTGTCTTCCTTCTGTGTCTTCTTGGTTTGTAGATGAGGTAAAAAAAGGGGTAAATTGAGCCGGTGTCGGCTTTTTATATCTTAGTTGACATTTCGGCTTGATAGTCAAATTTGCTCTCTTGAAGTGACGCTCGTCTCTGGCTTCTCCATGTTTTCAGCCAGTGTCAGCGTGTTTCTGATGAAACGCTTCAACACAATCTAACAAGTGTCGCATATTCCAGGGCGTGCTAGAAGAAAACGACATATTCCGCAACGCGCAAGCCGGCGTGCTCATCTCTACACAATCTCACCCCGCATTACGCCGCAACCGGATTTTTGATGGATTGGCTGCCGGGGTAGAAATTACTAACAACGCCACTGCCACGCTCGAACATAACCAGATCTTTAATAACCGGTTTGGAGGTAACTACCAATTACACTACCATTACATATTGTAAATGTGAAAGTTTAGATCTTAGGATGTTTGTGTGTTTGAAGCGAAAAGGCTCCTCAACTACATAATGTATATGAATGAAATTTGGCAGAATGCTAGATAATGACCCAAATTGTAACATAGGATACTTTTTATCCAAAAATTTGACCAATAAAATATTCACGCCTGATTGAACTAAGAGTACCGGAAAAGACGCCTTAAGCTTTGTCATAAGCAAATTTACAGTAAGAAGTCTGTCGGGTCAGCTAGTATCATATATTATACTGACACCATAATAACCATCACACTAGATATCAATATGATCTTGCACTATGATAGTAGCAACAACGCCACCGCCACGCTCGGACATAACCAGATATTTAATAACCAGTTATATGCACCAATACTCAAGACTCGAGCGTCCACGCCGTATATCCCCGAAAGGGTTGGCAGAGGTACCAATACTTTTGAAAATCACGTGACTATGTCAGCTGGTGTTCGGAGTACGTCGTCGTCGTCACATGATGGAGTACCCATGTTTTGCTTGAGCAGTGTACGCACGTGATAGGGGGCAGGCCTATCTCCGTTTTGTACGAATACTCAGTCACATGTCACATGACTAAGAAATTAGCCATGCACGTCTATCACAATCGATTTTTTTTAATATCATGTAGGTTTGTTGACCTACAAAGTCCTTGGTCCACGTTTCATTGACGGTGTTTTCGCTTAACGCTTCGTTATTTACAGTCGCATATATATTGTTATCTATTTTAGTGTGTATATGACCACACGTGATTTGCCTTTGCCACCATTAAGTTTAAGTTGTAGCTCTTTCATTTCAGGAAGTGTCGCGCTGCACAACTGTTTTTAACAATGTAAAAAATAATTTTTGGTGTATGTGTGCATCAATGACGTAAAAATTCTGAGTTCGTTATAATAAAATAATAATAATCTATAATTACATATCTCCTCGCAATAAATTAAACTACACATACATATACTCACGGCTATAAATCCCTTAACGGGGTAGCCAGAGCTTTGGAATGATAAATTCCTCAGCCACTTTTGGAAGTTGATTGGGGAAAAGAAATAATAAACGTTTTTGGTGACGGGTCTCCAACCACATCGCCTAAAAATCACTTAAAAAGCCCCTATACACTTAGTCGCCTCTTACGATCACCCACGGGTAGAAATGGGGTAGTGTTATAAGCCGACACTACACGGCAATTAAAATAAAAATTAAACTAATCTGAAAATATTTATACCAATTTTAATATAATGTTTTTAGGACTCTGCCTGGCGTCAGGCGTATCGCCGCTGGTTCGAGGCAACAAGATCTTCAGCAACCAAGACGCCGTGGAGAAGGCGGTGGGGGGTGGGCAGTGCCTCTATAAGATCTCGTCCTACACCTCGTTTCCTATGCACGATTTCTATAGGTATGCTACTTTTGGTTGACGAAAATATTTAGTACACTTTTTAATTTCTCGCGGTTTGTAGACAATGTAATAATAATCGGGATTTACCAACGAATATTTTTTATCACTTACCTTAGTAGATGTGCCGAAACGTCGGGCAAACATATCACGTAAGTGATTTAAAATATTCGTTGGTAAATCCCGATTATTATTTCATGATAAAATTTATTTTATTGAATCAAGATATGTGTTTATTTTTTATATCATATAAAAATGATAACCATTGATCAGGTCTCTTTCAGACGCTACCTTAATATGGATATGATTTGTTTAATTCAGTGATCTAAATATTATGTTACAAAACATTACTTTTCTGAATATTTGTTAAAGATTTCACAACTATCATTAAAGTGCGTATTCTGGTAAGAGTCAGGGTAATTTAAGTCATTATTTTAATTAATAATCTACTTTCTTATTTTCAGATGCCAGACATGCAATACGACAGACCGCAATGCTATCTGTGTGAATTGTATCAAGACTTGCCACTCGGGACACGATGTCGAGTTTATACGTCATGACAGGTGAGATGACACTCCCTTCTCACATTCACTAATGTATTACTAGTGAGAAACTAGAACTTTATATTAACTTTGGGTTAAAACATTTTTATTTGTATTGATAATTTTTCTCTACCTTGTTAACTCAGTGGAAGAATGAAGCACTGCCTCTTACATACGAGAGGTGGCATATTGATAAAATAGTTGTGAATGGTAAGGGAAAATACCTTGAAACCCATATAACTGAGTTTGCTTTGTGTGCTTTTACTCAATGCAAGAAACTTTCGCGGTCAGATTCATGGCAAAATTACAGTCCTAAATGATGTGCCGTTCTAGTACTCGCGCATGTAGCAAAGCAAGTTATGCAACTTTTTGTAACCATATAATTTGTCTACCAGAATATTTGACATATATCAAATTTGATATAATGAGTAATAATGTTAAAAGCCTCGGGGGTACAGTCGGACTTTTAAGAAGATATCAACATTTTCATCTAGAGGGGTTGTTATCTTATAGACTTGCCTTGTACTAGTATTGGAGAGTACCCATTTTGTTCCAGATTCTTCTGTGACTGTGGAGCGGGCACTTTGTCGAACCAGTGTCAGTTGCAAGGCGAGCCAACCCAAGACACGGACACACTATACGACTCAGCCGCACCCATGGAATCACACACTCTCATGGTCAACTGAAGCCTAAGCCATACCTTTGAAGCCTTATTACGGTAATCTCTTCATACCCTACCATGCAATCTAATTGTCTCATCAAACTCAAAAATAGCCTCTCGGAGAAACAATAGGAGCCAATAGGATTAGTTTAATGACTAGATAAAATTGTAATCATGTTACATTCGGTCTGATTTTTTTGTTTTCTTTTTGTTTTAATCCCTAGTCATCTGAAGAGTTTATATATTTAATCAATATCAATTGAAAACTATACTTTAAGTATATAATGTGATTTTTTATATATGCGAAATGGATCATGGAGCAGACCGCACGAATTGGTTGTAGTTTTATCTAGATAATGAAAACAGAGGGCGCTGGTTGAGTTTTAAAGTGATTTCGTATATCCGGAATGGTTTTCATTCATTTCCGCTTTTATCGAAAGACAATTGATGAACACTCATTTTCTCCACTATTTTTTTTAAACTTAACATTGGCATCAAATGTTTTTGAATTTACATTCAAACATACTAGCGTCTCTGCAGTGCGTGCGTTAAGTTGGCGTACCATGAAGCTGTATCGAGCTGGTTACTATGTCAAAAAACTCTGCATAAATAGTGCCTAATTAGTGCAAAACTAAAAAAAATAGTGCCTCTTTAGTTTAGGAAATAAACACCATTTTCACTGTGTACGCTGGCGTGACGTCAAGCTAGCGTACACATCGCCGTACTCGAAAACGGCTAATTGTAAAGCAACAGAGTTTACACGAAAAAACTCTGCATAAATACTTCTCCCGTTATGCAAAATTTCATAACGATTGATCTTGTAGGAACAGAGATATTGAACAAGACTTTTCAATGACATACCGTCCTGGCGTTATGCCAGCGTACACAAATAGTGCTTATAGAAAGGGACCTTTTCTTTTAATAAACTCTATATGTATAAATAGTGCGTCAAATTCTGCCCCTCTTAGTGTAAAAACTTTATGCAAATACGCAGTGGATTAATTAAAAATTCTGTGTTAATTTCTGTTCATAGTACAGGTACAGGTATGATGAAAAGTGCTTTGTATTTTTTTTCTAAAAATTATAATTGAAACTGAAACGTGGGTCAAACACCGATCTAGGAGAATATTAACTTTATTTACCTATAAATAAAGTTAATATTAAGGAAGATATATATATATATATATTATTATTATTTATTATATAATATATATTTTAAGGACCAGCGGCGCTAGTATATCAAGTAATAACAGTCGAGATATCTCGTCTGTCGTGGCTTCCGAAATTCTCGGACTCCTCCCACTTTTGCTAGCACAGTCTTGTACGTCGAGAGAGGACGACAAATCTTTCATGGCCGAGAAGACGTTTATTCGTTCACTTTCCGTCGGTCAATTAGGTTTTTTACTTTTTATTTTAGTGTGTATTTGAGTTCATTCAAAATTAGTTGGTGTCTTTCTACCACTTTGCTTACGGCTAATTATTTTACCCATTTAAGAGGTTTATGTAGTTATATTAAATACACTCTTATATTTTTCTCGTTTCCTAACACATTATGGATAATATACCATTTATACAGCTTTGAGTAAACGAAATTTCAACAGGTAGAAATTTTCAAGATTTTGTTGACGTTGGCAGAGAGAAGTTGTCATTCTATGGGTTATTTGCCACCATAAACAAGATGGTCGTTTCGTGTTGTTTTGTTATGTTTCTTTTAAATATAAATAAACGGATTTCAAGGATGGAGTACTATTTGTTGATATAGTAAGTATATAAGTTTCTTTATGAATATGCGAGTGATTATAATGTGTTGTATAAGTTTAATGTGCATTTTTTTAACTTTACAGACCAGTGTATTCGAAACTCAAAACACCATCCCCGATTTAGCCACTATTTGGCTTCATCCCTCCAATGCACAAGTGGATAGACCATGTGGAGTTGTGGACCCTCGTAACTTGAGGCCCATCCGGAGATCATAGAATCCGGCAAACCGATATTGATCGGATGTGACTTAATAAAATCGTAAGTTTTCATTTCACTTTTTACAAGTCGTAAGTATAGCGTACAAGAAATAAAAAAGAAACAATTCGCAATCTAAATCCTATAGAGAATGCTATATGAATCTAAAAGTAATGATTGATAGTATCTGCCTTCCCCAGTGAGAACTTTTGACGCGATCCTATGTATGTATTGACGATGATATGAAATAAGTAGTTAAACCGAAAATTAAATATTACTCCTCAATCTTATTTTGGAATAGACATAACACTTATACTTACCTATGCCACACCATACCTATACTCATGGCTATAAATCACATTATTTTGTATAAAACAGGGTATATATATATCTAGCCAAAACTTCTCAGTTCATTTAATTATGTATTGTTCATGTATGTACAAGTAAAGCTTCATCTAGGCATAGACACCTAAATATGAACGTTAGGTGACCATGTTGAGCAGTACACATGATCTCTGTACCCCATTGTAAGGTTATGAATGGAGGTGTTATGACTAGATTATACTTAGAATCACCGAAGTAACTAATGCATATTTTCTTTATTTTCAGAACATTGCGGAAAAGGAGTATCATATATATATATATATACCCATCTTACTTTGAATGTCCTCTAATAAGACCGAGAAGCTTCTGAATAGTAAATAAGTGTTGCAGTTGCAAATTTGTTTTGCTAATTTAGTTTTAGTTAAATAGTGAACTACTATACTGTGTGTAACTGAAATGAGTATGTCTTGATGAATTAAAAACATTTTAGTTAGTCAGTATTGGTAACATATTGTAAGCAAGTGTATCAAATAAGACAAGCATGATACAATAGTCCTTTAAATGCAACTCTTATTATGTGTGAGTTTTTAATAAAGTTTTGTATTATTACTGTGTAAGTTAAAATGCTACCTCAATTATTTGTATAGCTGTGTGGTTGGGGTTAAAATATATTTCTATAGCTGCATACACTACAATAATATAGATTAATTTGGTAGTTTGTTTTAAACATTGCTTTGTATTGTCATTTAATAGACTACTACACTATAACTATGTGTTGCTGTTGAATAATTTTGAGATATTGCTTTGTGTCGATTTTACAAAAGTGGCCTTACATGTGTTCCACAATAAATATATATAATATAAATAAATGTCTTCTTTTCGAATCCTTGTTTTTTATTCCAAATACCTATTTCCTGTTATCATATATATGAACATATTGCCATCAAGTGTATCGCTAAAGCAATATATAGATTGCAACTTGGGGCAATTTTGTTGCCCAGCATAATGCTGATGCTGTGCTAAAATAGCTGTGCCTGCATAGTTTAATAGAGTTAGAAAATTGCGGCACAATAAAATAAGGTAAAGTTTACAAGCAACGATTTAATGATTAAATGTGAATCGAAAATTGCTTGATAATAATTATGTAAGAAAGTTCATATACCTGCAATCTGAGGCCAACACGATTGCCCTAACTGCGCCTGCGTAACTTAATAGAGCTTCAAAAAATGCAACAAAATAAAAGAAAGTAGAGTTTTAAAACAAATTTTAATTAATAAAATGAGAATCAATAATTAATCTTCTCTTTGCTTCACCTTGGCTCAAAAAATTTAAATTACGCTGTTGTGGGATGTTAGGTAAACCAATTTCTCTTAAATCAGGGTTCTCCACATCTGCAATCCGAAACCTGAAAAAATGGGGTAAATTGTATTAGTATTCTTGTCTAAGCTGTGAAGCATGTGTATGAATTTTAGTTGGTGTTAATTGAATTGTATGTATATAATTCTTATTATACCTGAAATGCAGCATAATATTGTATATTTAATGTCTTATTGCTGTTTTAACACATTGCCTTGTTTAATTAACTTTTTGTTGTATTGCTTTATGTTACTGTTTTAAAACATTGCTTTGGTTAGTTATAATATAATGCTACACTTCTAATGTATGTGATGTGTTGCTTGAAGTAATTGTTTAGCCTTTTGTAAGTAGGTGTTTTGTATGTATATTACATTTTATTACTGTGTATATTGTGTTTATTCTAATAAAGGAATATTATTATTTATATCTTTCTTTCATTTACAAATACCTGCTTGTATTCTAATATGAAATACCCTTTTTCATCTTGTAGCCAAACGTATTACATAGTGTATAATCTTGAACCTTATTTTAAACATTAAACAAAATATACAGACATACCTATACTGTAAACAAATATAGTACAATAGCACTAATGCAGTTCTTCTCATGGGTTGCATATGGGGCTTTTTGAGAGGTTATCGTTTCTATCTTCCCCAATTAACTTAAAAAAATGGTTTAAGAATACTCAATTCCAATGTTCAATTCATTGTCGGGAAGCGAAAATGGATTTGAAGCATCACGAATGCTACGCCTTTGCATTTTACGCCCGGCTCGTCTCGCCAGGGGAAATTATAATAAGGAACTGCCATTCTTGAACAAAAATAACATTTAACCCACTTGCAAAACTGTTATGATGTTATCAATTGTATAAATAACAAGAAAGACGACAATACTTACTCGTAAACAAATACTACACAATACACTTACGAATTTAAAACTTATAGAACGAAATATCAAACAGAAATATTTGGTTTTGCAAATAACTAATTTAATATAATAAAATTTCAATAAATAACACACCAAACGAAAGCAAAATAATGATAACTTGAATAAAATATTTCGATTATTCCTTGTCGTTACCTCAACCCGACCAAGACAATAGTCGTCGACACTTCCCTTCAACCAAACGTCAAAAGAAGAGATATCCCGTCCTTATTGTGACACTGTGTTAGCAAAAGAAGAGGCTTGTCGTTACCCACGTCGAGAAAACACGAAACCGTTCGGTCGGTGACGTCACACGCCCTTGAACGTACGCTTATTTTACATGCTGTGCTAGCGACGGTCGAGAAACGAATCTTCTCTTCGGGTGCATCGACAAAACCGTCTTTCTCGTGCGCCCCGACGTGTTTCATTACTTATCGTACTAGCACCGCAGGACATCTAAAATCTAGTATACAAAATAAAGGATTGAGTTAACTTTTTAAATCAAGAATAACATAAAATAATAATTTGTGAACTTACGTTATAAACTGACTGCCACTGCCACCCTAATAACAACAAAATTGTTTCAATTGAAACAAATTTTAACACATGGTCCGTCCGACACTGATGAGTATATTAAAAGTAAAGTAACATTCAAAAAATTCAAATTCAAAGAATATTTAACTTAACTGGCAACAATTGTTTCGTTTGTTTGTTGTCGTCGGCAATGTCAACTGCAACTGGGCGTAATTCGTATCCACTCGAGTTGAAAAGTCTGTAACTCGAATTCGAACACCGAATGGAACCGACATGGAGCTCATATTGCGATATATTCGAATCTACGTCAGTGAGTGTACGATTGTACGTGTTAGGTGCAAATAGTGTATGGTATCACTCATAAAATAATTATATTTATGTATTATACTTAATACTGGTGCCGTACAGTGTTGGCTTAGATTCTCACTCACTACCCCTTTCTACCCACGGATGTCGATATAGGCGACTAAGGTTATGGGGCTTTTAAATGATTTTTGGGCAATGCAGTAGGAGATCCTTGACCAACGATACTTAATTTCTACCATCTAGTCCCCTATCAACTTCTTCAATTGAATAAATTTCAAAAGTAGAAGCTATATTATGCTTTGTCAAATTTTCTCTAATTTGACAGAATTGCAACAGATAAATATATGATTTGCCTGTTCAAATTTTTAAAGAATTTCAGCTAAGGAGATGGGATAATTTGGACAAAACTCAAAAAACATTCACTTGCCCATCCAGTTAACTCGAATAACTTAATTCGGGTTATCTCGAGTTTGGCTTTTTCCGAGTTGATACATCACTACTCGTCGCCTGCGCTTGTTGATCACCCCCACCCCACTGCCTGCTGCCAACCCAACGTTCAAACGCGAGAGAAAAAGTATAATGTCCATTTCACATTAGCATTTAAAATTATGCTTTGTTGTAGGTAAAGATACTTATTTAATTTATTTATGTCAAAACACATCATGCCTAACAAGTAACTTCTATTAGAAAATAACGCTATATTTCGGCTATAATTACCTATATAATTTCATTAGTTATACATTTTGATCGCGTCTGTACATCTATTCATTTGTTCCTAAAACTTAACATAGATTTTTTAAATCTTTCCACTGCGTATTTGCATAAAGTTTTTACACTAAGAGGGGCAGAATTTGACGCACTATTTATACATATAGAGTTTATTAAAAGAAAAGGTCCCTTTCTATAAGCACTATTTGTGTACGCTGGCATAACGCCAGGACGGTATGTCATTGAAAAGTCTTGTTCAATATCTCTGTTCCTACAAGATCAATCGTTATGAAATTTTGTATAACGGGAGAAGTATTTATGCAGAGTTTTTTCGTGTAAACTCTGTTGCTTTACAATTAGCCGTTTCCGAGTACGGCGATGTGTACGCTAGCTTGACGTCACGCCAGCGTACACAGTGAAAATGGTGTTTATTTCCTAAACTAAAGAGGCACTATTTTTTTTAGTTTTGCACTAATTAGGCACTATTTATGCAGAGTTTTTTGACATAGTAACCAGCTCGATACAGCTTCATGGTACGCCAGCTTAACGCACGCTCTGCAGTAGCTATGGATGTTGTAACTATCACTTTAAATTGTATTTTAACGTATTGTCACAATAATTAGGAATTAAAAAGAATCATCAATGCAAAATTATGCTCCTATACTTAAAAAAAAACGTTTATAAAAACACAGATTTTATGGTGAAAGCTCAATCTCACAGCGACCTCTACAGGTCAATTTGAACCTGTGAAGGTATATCAAATGTCTTAGTTGATTAATGTATAAGAAAATCAAGATTATGAGCATAAACTTTTTTAAACTATACGAGCTTTGTCATGGGGTATAAAACTCCTCAATTTTGAATATCGATGTTGTTACTTTCCTATATTTAAAGGCTATCGTTTGACATGTATCTAAATTGTGGCTGTAATCTTATTCCTAAATGTTCGAGGCTTCGTCGTCAGTAAGTCTTTACCTCATTACAATATTCTACATTTAAATTAGGAATATTGTTAAATTAAAATAACTTTTTACATTGCAATGTCATGGCTGATAAATAGCTATATCTAAATCGCCAAGTTTATTGTAAGTATAGTACACTAACCTAGCCCTGTATTGGAGTAACCCGGCTATTGTGGTGAGAGGTATTGGTTGTGAAAGCATGAAGAAATCTGAGCTTAATTTGCGACATCCGATATGTTTTAGTTGATTCAAGGCTGCCCTCGTCCTTTTGGCTATATCACAGCTTCATTAGTTGTAACTGTTATATACTTATAGTCGTATTTTTAAACAAAGATAGTAAACTGACAGATTGGATGTTGCCAACTTTTCGTGCTAAAAAAATAGTGCTGAGGTAAGAAATCGTGAAATAATCGAAATTATTCGTTCAGTTAGTGAACTTATGAATTCCTTTACAATAAGTTAGTTATTGAATAAGTTGCTTATATTATACTTACTTGTTGCAGCCTATTTTGATAATTTATATAATTCAAAATTACAGAACAAATAAAACTAAGTAAGCAGATTTACCGATAATAATTCTTTATTCGGAGTCAGATTCCACAAAATCAGATGTACTGTCTTCATCATCACACACATTAATTAAAAATCTATCTCCGATATCATCTATCCGCCGGTCGAGATGGCTCATTTTTCTTCTTCTTTCATAATATGTGCAATGCACTTTCTCCATTTTTCCGGAGTCACCTCAAGCAGACCTACTTCAAAGAGGTTTTTTACATCTTTTAATTTAAAAGATTTATTATTCTCTGCTACACAGCCCTTCACTTGCGCCCAAACCAACTTAATAGGGTTGAGCTCACAAAATGGTAGGGCGGCAGGCGAAGAACGGTGATTCTGTGCGCCGCCGCCATCTCATCGACGGCATATTTTTCTGGGAAATTTATTTTATTTTGGTTTACAAACTCCATCAGATATGCTTTGATCATTTCCGGGTGATATGAAATTTCTTTGTTACGCAGCCACTCCTGGATTCTGAGTTTTGTCCACGACATTTTCGGAACCACTTTTACCTTCCTTGAGTGGTAGGGGGCGTTATCCATGACAACAATTGAGTTTGGTTTTAATTTTGAAAAATTACTCCTAAACCAATTTTCAAAGCATTTCGCATTCATTTCTTGATGGTAATCTTCTTTACCCGTTTTCGCTTCGAACACGAGTAGACCGCCTTGTATAAATCCATCTACCCCGCCTATATGGCTAATGATAAGACTTTTACCCTTGCCTAAAAAACCTGTGCTTAATCCATCCAAGAAAGCTTGACGGGATGATTGAATAGTGCAATCTACCCAAGCTTTTTTCGCCGTATGACCTGAATCAATATTTATATATATATATACTTTAATACCCTATAGGTACTCACATGAAATAAGGCTTTTACTACATAGGCTCAAAAAGTGACCCATATTAAAGAATAAATAATTGCTTTTACCTTCATTTACCCTGGTCTCATCTTGGTAATAAATTTCCCTTCCCTCTTTTCTATATTCTCCGATTTTTTGTAGTTAATTGTGAGGCCATAACACGATTTCCGGCTTGTCGATGAATATACTCTTCCTTCTCTTTGAGATATAATTGAGATTGAGGTGTTTTAAAATTTTCCTCATTGTTGACCAGGAGAAGTTTGGCAATCAGGATCAGGATTCAGGATCATCATTGACTGCCTTGAGAACCTTTAAATAAAACATGGGCGATACTTGTAGGAATAATATTTACTAAAACTTAGGGATATTTTCAAAATGACAAGTAATAAGTACCTACTATACATGGTAAGTGATGATGAGGTAAAACTAAAAGAAATTTATCATCGACGTTAATATATCTATCACTCATATCACCTTACAATACACCTACCTTAACATAGGTACATACCTTTTCAACTGTAGGTGGTTCATTATTGTAAAAAAACATATGCACTTTTCTTCGAATGACCGAAAACGTGAAGTCGTCCAACTTCTCTTTAAATGATCGTTTCGGTCCAGGTTTCTCAGGAGATTTCAAATCTACATTTTCTTTGTTTTGTTTTATTCTGTATGCGGAGACCTTGCTGATTCCCAAGATTTCAGCAGTCTTTTTTACACAATTTTCGACGTTAGGCGATTTAGTTGGGACGAGCAACTTCAACTCATCATTAAATACATATTTGTATGTATTTCGTATCATCATTTTTTCAGTTACACTGAAAGATGTACGTGGTCTCTTCTTTTGTGGAGATAAAAACACATCTTTTGATGTGCTTGGTTGTTCATTAGGATCCATCGCGCACAGGTGTTATAAAAATAACACTAACAACAAAAAACGTAAAAGGATTATAACTAAATACTCGTAAGAGAAATAATGAACTCATTTCTATCTAAGAAACAAAAAGGCACGACTTTACTTGCTTGGTTGTATTTACGAGAATATATAAAAATAATTTATTTACATTTGACATTACATTGCCATCGACAAATAGTAATAATATAGCTCAGTTTATTCGTTCGATTATTCGATTACATAATTTTCTCACTACGGTTGATAAGTTGGCAACATTATTTTAGGATTTGACATATCGACCTGTCAGTTTACTATCTTTGTTTAAAAATACTATTATAGGATTTGTATCATTAGCTATTCAGTTATTACCAATCAATATGAAAATTATGCTATCGGAATGTTATTGAGAATATATATTTTTCATTCATCAACCATTATGCTATATATGTTAACGTCGCGTATAAGGTGTATGAAAACTATATAGTTGCGTTCGGTTGCGCTCGCTCAATTATAGTCGGTGTAATAATTGTTGTTTGAACTTTGGCGGTCGGCGCCTTTATGTCAGTATTCCATACTCACTCAATATTTCTATTTATTTTTAGTATTTACTTGTCAGACTGCAATAATTTTATCTATTGTAAATTTTTATGATTATTATAAAGCATTACTCATATTTTAATTTGTCAATTCTAATTGAATTACCTTCTATTTAAACATTATGTTTATTGTATGAAAACTCCATGTGATTAGTTTGATGTCGCCTGTTTAACGGCTCATTGTGCTTATAATATATGTATATTCATTAATCTGTTTTATTTTTAAAAGTCCTTTATACTGTCCATTTGTCTGAGGCATTCGAAGTATTGAAAAAGCTGATTTGGTCAGTACTTAACTATTGGATTTTACCAAAATGTCGCATTTTCGAATTCATATTGAACTGTAATCTAAAATTGTATTGGAAATTAGAATTAAAATGAATCATTAAAAAATATCTGTAGCAATGTTGATCATATCTGTATTAGATGCATAGTTATCGTGAACGGAATATTATAATTTGATGATAACGAGTATAATCATTACTTAAGCGCACTATCTTTCAGGTCATATTGAACGACATTAATGTATGGGTTTCGTTTGTTAGTGCATTTATTGGTTAGTCGTTCTTTTGTCGGATGTTTTAGTTGATAAATACATAGTGAGGTATAGAGGAGCCGTTGTCATATACGTAGCTAGCTCCCCCGTCTTGTAAATATTCTGTCACGCAGTTATCGACGAGGTAGTGTTAGGTTATCATGATATTTGTACGCCGGGTCGCAATGTCGCTCGCTTCCTGTGTCAAAATTTTGATAAATTGAGTTTCAATACTACACAGACCTTAAAAAGCACGCTCAACAACATGAATACGAGACGATGAAGACCAAGTGAAATTGAACATTTTTGTGTTAAGAATACGGGTGTTTTTTTGTGTCTGTGTTGTAAAGCATGCTTTTTAATATCTGTGTAGTATTTTAACTCATCAAAATTTTGACATAGGTCACTGTAGTATTAAGCGTGCGATGTGTGGAAACAGGTGGTAGCTCGCCTTGTAATATAGAAGACGCTAAAGATAAACGCCCGGACCCATTGTCAACATCCTAGGTACAATTGATATTTTATTATATATTGTTAATTTATAATCGGTATTGATACGAAATGAGAAGCAATGTTAGATAGCGAGAGAGCGGCCCGAGAGCTGTTAGCGTTAAGTCTAGCTATAATAAGTTGTAATGAAATATAAATTACTGAGTAACCACTTCATGTTTCGTATTGTTATATTTACGTCTACGTATAGTCGGCGCGTGTGCCGAGCAGCTTTTTTATATAAAGAAAATATTGTTTAATCTGTGATCATCGCTAAATGTGTAAGATGTTTCAGTTCACCAACTGCGGCAGAATTGTGTATGTTATATCGAAATTAGCGGCCCCCGCGGCTGCGCTCTATTTACTCGCGTGACAAGAGGAAATGTTATTTATATTGGATTGTCACTGTTCTTAATTTATTTAATTTTAATTCTGGATGTATTTTAGTTTTGTTTATACTTTGAAATTACCACTGTAAAAGCCGTGATATACATACATCATCATATAATACCAGCATTTCATTTAATATCCATTATGATTTCCACCTTCATTATCCTCTCCTCCTCCTTACAAACACGGAGTAGTAACAGAGAAATTAAATCAACTCTTTTCCTCTAAATAATAGTTGGATACGAGTAGAAAATGGAAGTGAGAGAAACATAGTGCTTACTTCCTAGTTGTAATTTTACGGTTGCTCCCTCCACCGGGAACATTCACGTGTACTGTTACACTATAGATTCGTCTTTGAGCATTACATTACAATAATATCTCCCTGACTGACGAGCATTCGCGTGTAATTCATACAATCATTCATATAGTAATTACAAGGTGCGCATTGTAATGCTCAGTTCTCCTCCTTCACTTATTGAATGCTCTAAATCTGTAACATTATAGTACACGCGAATGCTACCGGTGAGGGAGCCCCTTTCTGCAATATTATCAGATATACAACTATAAACCAGACTAGCTTAGCCCTTCCAATGAGTGAGGGTTAAGTAAGTCCAGCTAAACTATTACTTATGACTGTGTTGACTGTCAATTAATTCCGTTGTTGCCCGTGGGTAGTAGTAGGTTTACCCTCCATGGTACAGTAAACTGTACCACAGGTATAAAAAAATACTACTGTGGTCCGATTGATGCAGCTAACTGGTCCACTGAAAAGAAAATTTTACTAGTTCTGCCCCATTGAAATCTTAAGAACTGAATGAGACAAAACGATACTTAAGTTGTTCTCAGCTGGAATACTCAATTCAGAAATCGGTCGTAATTTATTAATAGTAGGGTAGAAAGCAAAACTACAGTAATAGATGAGTAGTTGTAAAATTTTCGTCGGGTGGTCCTGCATCAATCAGATCAGTGGAAGGTTTTTTTATCCTTGGTAAAGTCAACTGAGCGTGTATGAAAAAAAATATGGATGTGAATGAAGCTAGAGAGGTTTGCCAAGATCGTACAAAGTGGCGATCGATAGTCTATACACTATACATACATATTCTCACGCCGTTAGCCCAATGGGAACTAATGGCGTGAGAATATGTATGTATGTAAAGTCAACTGTACCACGAAAAGAAAAACTTCCCTAGGTACAGTTAACCGGACCCAGCCAGCTGTACCACGGGCAATAAATACAATTTTATAAAAAAAGCCGTCAAAATGTTCACATACGTTAGGGGACACAGCGGACGCCAAATTAAAACAAACCTGTGTTGTGTACTTTTAAAGTGGTTAGATGGTAATTGATACACCGATAGAGCGGATGGATTAAGGTAAATTGTTAAGAGATATATGTGGATAGCGATGTCAGTAGAAATTGACCACGCAGCACACATCTAGATCTAATAGAGAATATATTACTAAGAGTCAGACGGAGGTTTGGACATGCTACTCATTCATAGAAACTAAAATAGACTATACTAGAATTATTTCGTTCGTGCAAACTCGGCCATAAGTCGTGAGAAAGAATCGGTACGAATTATTTTGTAAGTAAAAGAATACTGTTGCTGTGTAGTGTCGGCTTGGAATAGCACTACCCTATTTCTTCCCATGGGTGATCGTAAAGCGCAATACACACTGAGCCCGCCGGGTCGCCGACATTGCCCGGCGGCCTGTGTTGAAAGGGTTTTGTCTAACGTTTCCCCACGTTAATGTTTCGTGTTTTCAACTCTTTTCCCTACTCAACTTCCAAAAGTGGCTGAAGAATATCTTATGTAGCTCTGGCTACCCCTTTAACCCGCCCTTGGTCGCGTTGGGGCGAATAAACGCCCATCAAAACTTAAAATCTTCAATATTTTAAAAACCATTATTTTTACGAGTTTGATTTTTCATCTACCTTCCTAAAACAGTAAAAGACGCAACTTTTACGAGCCGCTATTCTGTTCACGCATAGTGGTCACGAGCTACGGACGAGTTTTTCACGCGCGGGCGTCCATTGACCCCACGCGACCACCGACGTTACAAAAATTTATTATTGATGATACTTAATAATGGATTTGGCACAAGAAGAACGTATCGCGTGATGGTTGCAAGAACAACCAGATGAAGATGTGATAGGTGGGGATACGGATGAGAATGAGGGTGAGGAGACAGCGCCTCAAATAAGTGAGCACGAGACAGACACGGAAGATGAATGTGATTCTGACTCTGAAACTGTTACGGAAGACCAGAACATGGCTTCGACCATGCATAATGATGCTACAGTAAATGAAGGAACACCCAACACCCAAAAAATTGCCAGATATTATTTCGTTTTATAATTCGACAAAAGGGGGGGTCGATGTTGTGGATCGCCTAAAACTGAATCACTCTGTATCACGCACTTGTTACAGATGGCCATTGCGTCTATTTTTTAGTTTACTCGATATAGGAGTTGTAAACTCGCATATTATATTTGATGGCGTAAACCCTTCTTCTAACACTACACGCCAAAATTTTGTAAAATCTTTGGCTTTTTCATTATTTCAAACACAACTGAAATGCCGAAGTACAATGAAAAACATACCCCGCGAAGTGTCTAATACAATATCGCGCTTTGTAACAACTCCAATGCATGAACACCAGGAAACTGAAGAATCTGAACCAAAAAAGCGTCGCTGTATGCACTGTCCATGAAAGATGGACAGAAAGTATTTTACAATCTGCTATAATTGCGTACCCAAATGTGTACCCAAGGCACTGTAAAAACATTTGCAATGATTGTGTCGGCGAGTAATCGTAACTTTTGAGTCGCATATATTTTCGTTTTTTTTTATGAACACATATAACTTTTAAGATCTCACATTGTTGATTAGTTCACAAAGATTTAATTTTGTTAAAGAATAATGTTAAAGTTATGTTTTTTTATGTTTGTTTATCTTTATTTCGAGGCTGCCATAAAACTTGCTCAAAAGTTCCTATCTAGTTTATAACATGTTAAAGTGAAAAATAAATATTTTCTATGCTTTTATTTGTGTTATTTTATCTTTCTACATTCCAAATTAATATTTAAACTATAAATCATATTTATTAATTTCTGGATTTCTTTATAAAAGTCATTTAATTTTGGGGATACTGGTTGACCCCAGGTGACCAACCATGTTACTAAACTAGAGCGCGACCTACGGCGGGTTAAGAGATTAAAATTTATAGGCGTGAGTAAGTATATAAAAATAACGCTGTTATTTTTATTCTCTTCGAGTGGGTTCGATTCTCATTCCAAACAACATATATATGACTAATAAATAAAGGAAAGAAAAATTTCAACACAGGCGGGAATCGAACCCCCGACCACGGATATACGCCCCCGTCGCCTTTGATTCCTGCCTGTGTCGAAACTTTTCTTTCCTTTATTTATTTATTAGTAATAATCCCCACATGAGGTTTTCATGAACAAAAACATTCAAAATATATATGACTAATCAAAAATAAGATTCTTTCGATAAAATTTTACGCTTTGTTAAGTAAAATACCGTATTTAAAATCATACTTTTAATGCAAATATTTACACAGATAAAACGATTATAATAAAATGGCCACTAGTAAAATCACGCAACTTAAGTACAAAATAAAATCCGATACACATGCTTATATACAGGAACCGATTCATGATTAACAAAAAACTTGTTGGCGTATCTTTTGACGAGGAGATTTCCGTCTTGGAGATACTTGCATCGCTTTCATTGGGGTGTTGAGTCTTTTGGGTTCGTTGGTAGACATTGGAGTTCGGCAGGTGCGGGGAGTGAGTAATGGCTTCTTCATAGACGGTGGAGCCATTGGCGTCCTAGGAACATTGGACATGGGCGATTTAGCTTTCTTTATCGGTGGAGTTGTCTTCCTATTCTGTCGCCAGTCTGTATTCACTTCTATGTTAATCTTATTCGAACGTAACGGAGCAACCGGAGGTACATTTCTAAAGTTTTTAGGAGGAATACAAGGGGGATTATTGCTTTTAGACGAATAGGCCCCACTTATTCGAGGCTTTCTCGCAAAGCCGGTTCGTAAGACTTTCTCGTCTATCCTTTCTGATGATCTATCGGAACTCGTTTCAAACATTTTGGCTTTTGCTAGAACAGCTCCGGCGTTTTGTTTTCTTAATTTGTTCACGGACGGTCGGCCGGATTGGCAGCCACTATCTACTTCTCCAGTCTTATTCATGAAGAAAGCCGCAGCGCTTCTCCATTTGTGTTGCGTCGGACTTCGTCTGTTGCATTCCATCTTGTTCTTAAAGTTAGATCTCACAGCGACATTTTGGTACTCGTTCACTTGATGTGCAGAATTAGATTTACTACTCGAGTCCAAAGTGGCGTTGGAAGACTCTGACATTGTGGTGTCGTAACTACTAATATTGACGTTCAAAGATCTTCTAGAATGAGGTTTGCCGATTGTTTTATTAAGATTACAGTCCGAGTTGAGGCTGACGCGTTTTCGAAGTTGATATTTTAGCTTCGGATCTGAAACGTCGTGTGCGGGACTATCTGAACTATATCCATCCCAGTTACCCCTGGGAGATTTCTTTGGGACATCCGAACTAACAGTGCTCGTTCTCTCTCGATTCGGTCTCATGTAGGGATAGAACCTGTCGACGTTGTGATACGATTGCGATGACGCGTTCCACGATTTGTGCCTTACTAATTTCACGATATTTTCTTTGGATCGCCGTCTGATCGAACCGATCTTTCTGGCGCTAGGAGATCGCATTATCTTGGCTTCTTCTTTCGGTCGTATTTTGAGTTCTTTACTTAACCGCCGCGCTAAATGATCTGATGTTGGACAATTTAACATGGCTACTTCGTCTAATGTTTGCTGATATTTATCTTGAACCTGTTGGAATGGTTCCACTGGGGGCGGCGCATCGGTGAATTCTCTCGACAGCCGCGTTTCAATAGCAGATACGCGATTTTTGATTTCTTCATATTCTCGTTTAGATATTCTAACGTAGTCTTTGTCGAAACCTTTGTTGTCGGGAGAAAGATCGATGGTGTCGTGGGCGCTAAACAGATGTTCGGACGAAGTTAGTAAATCCTCACTACTGATGCTTGTTTCTGAGTTTTTCGAGCCGAAGTCAATATTGATTTGTGGTGAACTTCTAGCATCTACGAGACTGAGACGAAGTCGTTTTCGTTCTAAGCCACTGAAAAAAAAAACAACAAACATATTTACTAAAAATAGTTATTTACGTTAACTAATATGCCCAGGTTCATTCATTAACCATGCAGTCGTAATCCCCCACATGATAACAAATGATTGAACATGATAAATCAGAATGTCTTTGAACTGAATATTTAATGGTACGTATGGAAGATGCAGAATTAGACCCGAATGCAAAGAAGTTTCCGATTAAATCCGTTTAGAAATGAACTTTCAAGCGGTATCTGGCTATTTAAGTAAGCAAATAACTAGAGACTACTGCTATTTTTGTAAAAAGTTAATGTCTTATAATAACATTGGTCACTTTCGCGAGCCATTTGAGGACAAGAATAGTATCTGATTGTCATACCATAGACATAGTATGTCAAAAAAGTAAAATATAATTCGATATTACACGATGCTTGCCTTAAAACAAAACTATATAATGTATCAAAGAAAATATTGACGATAAGCATGAAATGAAGGGAGGAGATTGGCAGGTTCGTACTAAGTGGAGATCAGGTCTCTTGCGACTCCTCTACGAGAACTAAAGGTGTGATTTTATGTATGTTTTTATTCCCTTTTGATTACCCCATGAAGTAGGAACCACATAACTACTAATTATTAAACTCCGTACTGAACGGGTATGAATCAAAAATATAGTAACATGTAAATTCAATAAACCACACAGTAGAACAAGATATTAAGAATAAAGTTAAGGTATGTAATGGTGTAGTTTCTATATGATGATTTTTAAATTCCCAATGGTAATGAAGGCATGGCCCAACTTATCGTAAAATGTATCATGTATTTTTAAAACTAATGACTGTTTTCTTCAGCAAAAACCCCAAAAAGCTCGAAGTTGACACCCATTTAATGACATCATCATCATCAAACCATTAAAGCTGAGGCCATCGTTTGTCCAAGTCCATCATTTTGTCTACAATGGCCTGTCGATATTGTAAAAGATTTCTTCTGCAAATTAATACATTCGACTTTATCTATACAATAGTAGTTCAAACATATAAAAGTTAGAATGTTTTGTTCATGAAAACCTCTTGTGGGGATAATTACTAATTAATAATTAAATTTTCTTTCCTTTATTTGTTAGATAAAAAAGTTGTAATAGTCTAGGAAGTCATGTCTGGATTTATTGAAATAATTTTAAAATTACTTTCACACATTGAAATCTGATTTATTCCTCGGAGTGGAGTGTATATAATCCCCAAGAATAAAGATATTGATAATAAGCTGGGTCGTTATTGCTCTTTAGCTCTCAAACTCAAACGTTCACGCCGTATATTCCCGAAGGGGTTGGCAGTGGTACTAATACTTCTGAACATCACGTGACATTGTCACCTGGTGTTCAAAGTACCCACGTCTTACTTGGACAGTGTACTCACGTGATATGGGACAGGCCTATCGCCGTTTTGTACAAATACAGTCACACGTCTAAGTACAACTCAGCCATGTGGGTTTCCTCACGATGTTTTCCCTCACCGTTAACAACCATGATAAATTATTTGCAAACTTTTATATACTTACAGCTGTAACCCTACAAAGGGATAACCAAAGCGAATTCATATAGAGTCATTTATCTGCTTGGTGCACTTCCGAATACAAATAGTGCAGTAACATTTTTTTTTGGTTAGATAATAACAAAAATTGATAAATCCTTAAGTTAAACCTAGATCCTTTAATCGTCTCGTGCGATACCCATATCTTTATATATAAAGATGGTATCCTGCCCATAGAACAATAATATGCCTCTGTCATCGTATCTACGATTGGCTAAAGAGGGATTATTTAAAAGTTTACTTACACTTTCATTGGGGTAAATGTTAGCTCTTTTTGTGGAAGACATTTCTTGATGCTTTCTCTGAAAATAAAAAGATGATAATAAATAAAGGAAAGAAAAATTTCGACACAGGCGGGAAACGAACCCGCGCGAATCACATGAGGTTATCATGAACAAAAACATTCAAATTATAAAAAGATGGTGTTAAATCTTCATGTATGTTTATAAACAAATATATAATTAAACTCATGCCATTAGTTCCCGTAAGGTCATTTTGTACGATTCTGGCAAATTAATGCTTTTATACTCGTGAGGCACATTATTTGATTTCCTCCTTAGTCGCATGACAAACATCGCATAAGCATTAACGAATTCAAACTCAAAATTCGCTAGATCTAGAACTTGAATCAATTTTATCACAACCATTGCAGAACTTACTTGGTCTTAGCAGATAATCCTTCGTAAGCATCATGTTTCCTCTTAGCCGCAGATTTGGATAAAACCGGAGTATGTGTGTGCTCGCGAACTGTGGCGGGCGTGTGGACTGACCCTGAAACCATCTTGCGGAGACCGTTGAGGACTCCTGCGAAATTATATTTGCTGTTCTATACTCTTATGATTGTTGGAGCGAAGCTCCATTTACCCCGGGGTTTTGTATTAGGCTTGTCACAGAACTCCTCCCAAACGAATAAATAAAGGAAAGAAAAATTTCGACACTTCCAAATTTTGCACGATGGTTCAAGACATCAAGGACAAGGTTTTAACGAAGAAAATTTAGAAAGATGTTACCATAATAATCCCCTTTGAAAGTTTCCCATGTTAGTCTATAGGAAACGAGTGTAAACACAACTCGCACGCGCTTAAAGAATTTTTTTATTAATTATAACAATTCAAAATAACACATGTTTGATTTTGTCCGGCTTCGCTCCAAATTTCGGCATGCGAAGCATTCATGCCCCCCTAGTATATATAACACTGGCCAACACTATTTTTGGTGCCGTTGTTTTAAGACCTGATTATGAAAGTAATTTCTTCACTGATTTCAAATATGTAATCAGTTTTTCTGTATCAGCTCTAGTTTTGAAAATATTAAAAAAAAAAATTTTTCAACGAAAAAACACATTTTTTATTAGTCAGTGTACAAAAAACTCCTCTTAATAGATTTTCTTTCATGTTTATGCATTGGGTTGTCTCTCATAAGAGCCCAGCAGTAATCAGCCATCATGTGAGTATCCCATCTACCCTGGTATCGATCCTCCATGACTTTGATGTCCTGATGAAACCGCTCTCCTTGTTCCTCACTTAAGTCACCCAGGTTATGCGGGAAGCAGTCCAAATGGCTGTGTAGGTAATGAACCTTGATGCTCATATTACATCCCAACTTTTGAAAGCAAGAAAGCATTTGGTTTACAATACTTTCATAATCTTCTGCCTTATGATTACCAAGGAAATTTTTGATCACTTGCACAAATGAGTTCCACGCAGCAAGTTCCGTTTCATTCATAGATGTTGCGAAGTTATCATCTTTAATTAACTGTCTTATCTGAGGACCGTCAAATATTCCAGCCTTGAGTTTTTCTGTGCTTAAAGCTGGAAATGCCCTCGTAATGTATTGAAAGCATGAGCCCGATTTGTCTAATGCTTTTACAAATTGTTTCATGAGACCAAGTTTTATGTGTAGAGGAGGTAAAATGATCATTTCTCGGGGGACTAAAGGTGTATTTATAACATTTTGCTTTCCAACAGCTAGGCTTTCTCTGATCGGCCAATTTTTTCGTACCCAGTGATTCGGTTTATCTCTACTATCCCAAAGACACATAAAACATGGATACTTTGTATATCCACCTTGCTGTCCCAACAGAAAATTAACCATTTTGAGATCGACGCATATAAACCATTGGTGGTTATCATATTTAATCTTTTCTAAAAGCAGTGCAATTGCTTCATACTCTTCTTTCATTCGGGTAGAATGAGCAATTGGAACACAAGCGTGTTTATTACCATTATGAAGCAATACACATTTGAGACTTCTTTTGGAACTGTCTATAAAAAGACGCCACTCAGTTGAGTCGTACTTTTGTAAACCCATTCTTGTTAATAAACCACCAATATCATTGCAATAAACAAGATTGTTATCTTCAGAAAAATATGGTAGCAAATCGCGTTCTCTTTGACGGTAAAATGTAACTCTTGTGTTTGGTGAAAGCAAATTCTTCTCTTTTAATCTAGAAGCCAACAATTCAGCACGCTCCTTTGAAAGATCTAGATCCCTTATCAGATCATTAAGCTCACCTTGTGAAAAAAAACGAGAGGTTCGATTCAACTCGCCATAATCACTGTCGATCTCGGGATTTGCTTGGATTTCGTTATATTGTTCCACTTCGATATCTGGCAGCGAGTGGTACGTAGGCACAGGGACACTTTCGGAATGAGGTACAGGTCTTTTCGCTGATGGTATATCAGGATATGTCCATTTACTTCTATTCTTTCGATTTATGCCGACAATCTTAACCAAACAGAAATAACAGTCGTTGAAGTGATTTTGTTGTTCCCTCCAAATCATCGGTATCCCAAATTTCATACATCTTCTTTTGCAATTTGTCCATTGTCTCAAATGTTCTCTGCATGTTTTACACACAAAATGGGGCACCCAAGGCTTATCTTGATGCTCAATAGATAGGTTGAAGTATGCGAAATATGCATTTTTCACGAACTCTGTTATGGGTTTTCTGTTTTCCTCAAACGTATATTCACCACAAATATAACAAAATGAATTAGGATTGGTCAAACAACATCTTGATGAGCTTGCCATTATGCCAAAACAACGAAATTGATGAAAATAAAAGAATTGCGATACTTTGTTGAAGTCAAAGTGACGAAATTTTAAAATTGAGGGTAGTTATGAAATTAGAGCTGATACAAAAATGGCAGTTGTAGGTTTGTCATCAGAGACACGTTCAAAAACAATATCTAAACAAATTTTTACCGCACCAAAAAAAAAGTTTTTTTTTGTTGGCCAGTGTAATCCTTTGCGCATGTAGTGGTATACGAACCGTGAGTTGGTCAAAGTTGCTGATAAAGTGGTGTGAATAAATTTACGAAATGGCGTCGAAATATTATCTGGTTCTCATTATTTATTTATTTATTTTCATATTTCGGTTTAATGATATTTATTAGATATTTTTTTTTAGTTTTTATTATTTGTACTTTTCACTTTATAATTTATAATAATTATCTTTTAGGAATTTATAGGTTAGGTTTTGTTAAGTTACCCGCCTAGGGAAAAATCTGAAAATCAGTGTTTTGCGTTAGCAAATTTCAACGCTGAGTTGGATCCCATTTTCATTGATGTGACACACACAATTGTGGTTATAATCATAGCTTCTTCTATTAATGTGTATTTCTGTTATTGTTGTTTTTGTTATCTGTTTTCATGTGGTCATGTTATTGCACTATGTATGTCTGAGTAGTGGAAATAAATATTTTATCAGATCAGGGTATTCTAAAAGAGGTGGTAAAATTGCTAATGAATATCACTTCTATGAGGAAAACTATAAATAGAAAATAGCGACTATTTTTATTTATAAACTTTTTTTTATAATGTTTTCCATCCCAAAAACGAATGAGTTTAACATATTTGTTCTCATATAGGCTTAACAATAAAAAAATATAGCAAAGACGTGGAGAGAGATCCCAAGTTGGATAAGTGTTTCATAGATATTTATAATCGCTACCATCTATACTTATAATAAATCTGTAGAGAGGTCAATTCTGTACATGAAATATATTTTCAAAATAACCATCAGGTGGTGATTAGGGATCGATACTGATGCCAAAAATGCAATCAGTAAAATTTTTGTCTGTCTGTCTGTCTGTCTGTCTGTCTGTCTGTCTGTCTGTCTGTCGGTTTGTATGTTCCTTATGGAAACAAAAACTACTCGACGGATTTTAACGAAACTTGGTACAATTATTCTTCATACATCTGCGCAGGTTTTTGTATACTTTCCAGCAGAGTAGTAAAGGGGAATTTTGGGAAATTTTGGGAAAACGGGAGAAGTTACTCCATTTTTTAAGCTTCCGTCGCGTGTGCAGCCTCAATGGTTAAACTTACATAGAAATCATGTGTGATGGAAATATTCTTCGTAAAATTTTCTAAAAAAAAATCCTCAACAGTTTATGTCTATCTTTTACGGTTGACTCACAATAACACGTGTAATTCCTGATAGCTTAGCAGTTCGGATCATTCTGATTATATTTGTTTACTCTTACGTTTGTTAACCTCTCACTCATCCCAAATTTAAAAAAGGTAACATTATTACCTATTCAATAAAAAAAGAATCATAGAAATCGGTAGACAAACACCGAAATTATACATAAAATAAGCCATCGCGCCCGTGATCAAAACCAAATCTTTACTAATTTTAGATGGCGCCAGTAGTTGCATCCTACATCACGTAATGATTTATTTTTTAGATTGTTATAAATACTTCATAGCGTTTTATTCCAAAATTTGCTATTAAACGGAAATACTGAACCGTTCATCAAAGCGCATTTAAAATCACCAAACTACACTGTTTAGGGAGTGCTATAAATTTAATAAATTGAAAACATTGCGCTGAATTTCACAATGCTTGAGCAGTGACTGAAGAAAGAAACCTCAGATATTTAAAAAAACACCGCTACCCGTGCGAAGCTGGGACGATCCACTAGTTGTTAAATATTTATTAATAATACTAATAATTATTTAATTAGTGTTTTAGCGTAATTTTTTAGTTACCGTACGAAATCTGAGTACGAATAGCTCGATACGTAGTTCATTTCGTAGTATCAACTCAAAAGATTCATTTGACCGAGTCTGATCAATCAGTGAACGTTTTAGCGTCTCGTGAGCCGTCGTTCATATGAATCACACTGAGCTAGATGAGCCGTTGAGCTACATGAGTGATATAGTTCAGTACATACAAATATATATCGCTCTTTTCTTTTCAGTGAGCTAGATCTCTCATGCCTAGTTATCACGACTAGAGGTGAGTTGGAACAGGCTAAAACAGATACCTGTTGTAACAGTTTCTGTTCCAGAAAAACAACAGTTCCAAAAACCTGTTACTATGTAACAGGCTGTTTCTTTTCATTTAAAGCAGAACAGTTTGTGGCTGGAAGACTGTTATATTCTGTCTGTTCTGTTATGCTTGGAACAAGCTCGTAACTCTTCTATCATACTGAGATAGAAAGAGATAACTGCACATTTTGGAACATTCTCATAACTTTTCTTTCATATGGTGATAGAAAGAGAAACCAGAACATTTTGGAACAAGCTCGTAACTCTTTTATCATATCGAGATAGAAAGAGATACCAGCACATTTCGGAACATGCTCTATGCTCTTCTATCTAATATATAAGAAAGGAGATAGCAGATCAATTTATAATTGGTTTTGTTTCTCTCTTCTAACTAACCGTAACAAATGGAACAGAAATAGGTAAGGTTGTTTTCTATATCGGATTTGTTTACAATTTTTAATGAAGTTAGGACAATCGGTCTCTTTTAGCCAAACTAATGAAACAGCTACTAAACTCTTAAATCCGAGTTTATTATATCCTAAGAAATCAATTTATTATTTATTTATTATAACTTACAATTAAAAACTTATATCTAAACAATGTGTCTCACAAAACTATTTACACGGATTGACTGTGAAATCAGTCTCATAAATTAATTTGAATGTGAGTTGGGCTTTTAACTTGGAGAATCTAGTTGGATTCTATAATACTTTTGATGTTTGATACGATGCCATTTCGTGTGGTTTGGATAAATATGTTCAAATACCATATCTGCTATCTCTATTCTTATATATTAGACAGAAGAGCATAGAGCATGTTCCGAAATGTGTTGGTATCTCTTTCTATCTCGATATGATAAAAGAGTTACGAGCTTGTTCCAAAATGTTCTGGTTTCTCTTTCTATCGCGATATGAAAGAAAAGTTAGGAGAATGTTCCAAAATGTGCAGTTATCTCTTTCTACCTCAATATGATAGAGGAGTTACGAGCTTGTTCCAAGCATAACAGAACAGACAACAGTCTTCCAGTCACAGTCTGTTCTGTTTTGTATCCTGTTACAAAAAGCACAACAGGTATCATTGGAACAGGTAACATTCTATATAGAAATCTGTTCCAGACTGTTCCGGATAGATACCTGTTATATTTATCTGTTACGATAAATACGCATCACCCCTAATCACGACTGCATTTAGAACATTAGAACGAATAGCGTCAACTACTCGTGTTATAAAAATTCACATATAAATACATCCAAGACGTTTAAGAAACAAACGTCATCACATAATATAACAAAAATGATCCTTTGGGTTTTATACTAGCTCATAAAAGAATTCATACCGCGATGTAGAAAGTAAAGTCAGCGCCATCTATGATCACACTTTAGAACTAATTTTCTTACTGGATATTCTACCGGTATATACTAAAGATTCAAGTGCATTTGGTATAGATATTTTGATCCATTTGTGTTCTCCATTAACATATTGCAATAATGTTTGATCTATAACTATGTGCAAATATTGTGTGTGTGTTTTTATTTGGATTGTTTTGATATATTTTTTTGACAGTTTATATGTAATTGATATTGTAATATAGTATGAATTTTTGGATTGACACGATAGGACTATTAGGACTTGAATATTTACAGGATTAATGGCAGAACAAGCTCAGGACATAATTTATAATAAGAACTTGTTAAAACTCTTGTTGCTTGTAAATAAAGCATTTTTATAATTTTATTATTTATTTTTTATTAACAGTTGGAGCATTAGACTCAGGATCTGAAGGTCCTGGTTACAAGATCTGAGAAATATACATAAAATTTCATTTACGACGTTTATTACAGAATCCGTTTATTTTTCCAAGAAACAGGTGAGTTAAATTTCATAAAGTGAATGTGTGAGTAAAACGTGACTGAGGACCTAGGTGGATTCACACTGTTAGATAACGCAGGCAGTTATCAATTCCAAAATATTATTTCTACCCCAGTTTATTTTTATATAATAAGATAAACATTTAATACTATCTGGTTTTCCGTTTTTGTTGAAGCTACAGGAAACTACAATCCGATTACAAAACGTCATTGACATAAAACGATATGGACTTTATGACACCAATTGAACCGTTATTACTTCAATACCAGCTAAGATACAAATTAGAATATCGAGTGTCGTGTGTTTTCGGTTTAGAATTACACTATCCCACTACTGTCGTGGATACGACTGACGATCTTTTGGGTGATCGGCGCTGTGTTAGCGCGGGTTGTACACGTTTTAATAATATTAAATAATACAATACATACACTCACAGCTGTGTAGTAGAATAGCACTACCCCATTTCTTCCGGTGGGTGAACGTAAGAGGCGACTAACGGTATTGGGGCTTTTAAGGGATTTTTGTGCGATGCGGTTGGAGACCCATCACCAACAACCTTTTATTTTAACATCTTTATCCCCACACAACTTCCAAGAGTGGCTGAGGAATTTCTCATTCCTTAGCTCTGGCTACCCCTTCTAGGGATTTATAGCCGTGAGTATATGTATGTATGTACAATACATACAAAAACTCATGGCTATAAAGCCCAGCCATTTACCGTTTAAACATCCATTGGCTATTAGGTGTGAGTTTAGGTGCTTGAATAGGATATTATTATCTTTTCCCCTTTCAACGTTCAAATGTGGCAGAGAAATCGTCGATCTCGGAAGTCCAAATGCATTTATTTTTTGATACGGACCCCCATTGATTGTTTTTAAAGCAACACCAGTACCAGCATTTCGAAAATTTCGATTAATACTTCTATTTTAGATAATCTCGTCACTCAAAAAACCACATCACTTTAAACAATTTAGTGCTATTCTACACCACCACTAAGTCACATACAAAATTATACTTATTTTTGGTATAACATAACATAAACGTTCACGCCGAATATCCCGGAAGGGGTTGGCAGAGGTACTAATACTTCTGAACATCACGTGACTTTGTCACCTGGTATTTTTGGTATACTCAGTTGAATTTCCTATTCACTAAAAAAGTGACTTACTGTTAATAGAGCCACTCCGTCGTTTCTTCCGCCGCGTGAGATAGAGACCGGAGTCGTCGTCTAGCTGAGACATTAGTTCGTCGCTTAGCATGCCTATGTGTTTGGAGTTTTCTATGAATATCTGGAAGGTAATAGGTAAATGAAATAAATTCGATAAATGAAAGTTTCTATTAATTTGCTGTGCATAGTAGTGGAGCACCTTAAGCTTAAACTAAAAATTTAATTAAGATACATTGTCCTAAAATCACTTAAAATGCCCCAAAAATATTCCTACCTCCTCTAACAGGAACAAAATATCATAAGCTTCAATGAGTAGAATGTTGGTACCTTAACAAGTGCAACATGGTGTTCTAAGCGCTGAGCTGATGAGGAGGCTGGCAGTGGCATAATACTTGGAGCCATCACTATTGCAAGATTTGACGAGTCCATTAGGTTCTCTTTGTGTCTTGATGCTATGAAATTTAGAAGCTGCAAGAAATATAACATGAGAGCATGTTGACATATTACCTAGATCAAGTTAGCCCCAAAGTAAGTAAAACTTAATAACTTGTGGCATACACAGTTGTGCAGGTACATTGGTTTGAACTAATATACATAGTCACATGATTGAGTACAACTCAGCCATGTGTGTTTCATCACAATGTTTTTTCATCACTGTTAATAACCTTGATAAATAAACTACATATTTGAAGTGAGTTAAAAGTGGTTGTAATTAGATCTCTATCTATAATTAATTAAGCTACCAAGGTTCAATGCTGAATATTTAATCAAGAATTAAAGGGAAATAAATCTGTATCAATCTGGTTGAACTTGTTTTTTTATTACTTTTAATAAAACTAATACAAAAAGTTATGAAAAGATTGATGGATGTGAATGAAGCAATCAATAGTCTCTGCCTACCCCAATGGGAAGTAAGGGTGTGAGATTGTGTATGTATGTCTGTAATATGAAAAGGAAAGAAACAATATATACCTCCATAACATAATGTAGCAAATGCACATGAAGTACAGGGAGCAACAATAGAGTGTGTAAAATTGGCTTTAGTTGGTCTCCACTTGCAACACGACATCGTAACAACAGATCTTGCACTTCAGCACTGATGAGTGGTTCGGGTAGGCAACGGAGATACAGTTTTAGTACACTTGCCACATCAATGGGATGGTGGCCTTCTGATACACACCCACCGGCATCTAATAATCTCTGAAAATTATGTATTTCATTAAGAGACCTATACAATTACTATATATATAATAATAGACTTCTGTAATTTGGTGTATATAAGTGTTTTTAAATCTCATTGAGTCTTAAATTATCGATAATAAATACCCTTAAAAGGCACTGAGTTAAAAAAGAAACTATGGTTGCAATTATTTTGCTTCTCAAACCTTTCAAATACATGATTGATGACAATCAGCCTTTATAAAATTTGTTTACAAAACAGTAAACATATATTCTTCTGTCTATTCATGAGTTCATGCCCATTTTAACATTTAATTATTATCCAAGGAAAAACAGTCTGCTTTCCCCTAATTGGAATTAAAGTTATGAATCCATTAACCACTACATTAAAGTTGCTTTGTTTTGTTTTTATATTGTTTGAATAATAAAAATGTAAACATTGTTTTGTCAAAAGCAAAATATGTAAATTTTGGCACCCATTTGGAGTATATTTCCATTACTTGCAGAAGTAAAGAGATTGAACTATGGCTTAACTTACTTTAATATCCTTCTGTCGTGCTTGAGATCCAGCTTTGCGAAAAAGCCCTTCCATTTGAGCATTAATTCTAAGTACCGTACACATTTCTGTTATGACTACTGGGATACTTAATGTACTTCCACAACAAATAACACTACAAGAGGGCACTTTGACTAGGGGTGCGCCGAATACAGTCTTATGATCCTGCAACAAGATAAATTACGTATTAATAACTCTAACTAAAATAGCTACTAAATACTAGGCTATCATTCAATAACAACAATACTTACTTTCACATTTTTTAAAATGATTTTTTTCAGTCGATGTTTCAGTCCGGCTTTTTTCAGTTCACCTATGATGATGGACTGAAGTTTCCCATGATTTATTCCGTCTGATATAATCATCCTTTCTATATGGGTATGGCCAATACACAATTTCTTCGAATAATCTATAATTATAGCTAAATTAATTTAAAAAGCCCATTAGTGCTTTACAATAGCTTTGACACATTTTCAAACAAAATATTCGTTATCTATAATTTCAAAATAAAAATGGACCAAACTACAAAACCTCTGCTGTCAACAAATCACCAATTAGGTGCGTTCGTTAGCGCCATCTAATGTCAGGTTCATATAAAGTTGGGCTTACATTATCTTCGGGCCTATGACTTCTACCTTATTTTATGGATAAAGCAAAGATTTTTGTAAATATTACTTTTGTGCCATTACGTGTCGTTTTATTGGGACATTATTGTGGAGAAATATTGTAGACTTATTTAGTTTTAAGGTACTTGGAAATATGCAAGAAAATTTAAAGTTCATGTTTGAAAGACTGATAAATGTATATGAAACTGTAAGGATTGCCAAGATAGCACAAAGTAGTTAATATCTCTACATACCCAAATTGGCATGGAACTTATGGCCTAATGATAATAAATAATTATGTGTATGAATATTGGCAAAATGTAGACGCAGCCTTAGGTTGGTAACTTAGTTTTTTCCTTAACTGTGCTCATTGGCTGTTGATGTTGGCCAGCCAAACTTTCTTGGCCACGTTTGTTTATGTTTTGACTTTTGATTGCTTTGCTTTGCTTCTCTTTCGCAAAAATATTTAATTTGATTACAATTTTCCTAATTCTTACTAATTATTTATTTTAGTTTCAAGTATCTAAGGCTTTCTTACCAAGTTCTTAGTTTCAAAAAACATATTTGTTTTGTGTATGTACATAACAAAGCAATTTTATAGTAAGAAGACCAAAAGAATTACATGACTACACGATGATAGAACTTACAGCTAAATTGACGACAGGAACTGTTTATTTAGCTGGTGAAGCTATTGAATGTTGTATAACTTTCTGCCACACAACTCAACCTGAGCATAGAAACTCTCAAAGCCACAGGTATGACGTTCCCCTTAATCAGAGTTTAGTTTTTCCTTCTTGTGGGTTCAATTTAAAATACAAAGTTGTCCAATGATATGCTTCTGCAACTAGTTACATACATGGCTCAGCAATTTGAGTTTGAATTTAAGCAAATTTTCTACTTTAGTTTTCCCTTCTAGTCCTGGATTTTTAACCGACTTCAAAAAAGGAGGTTCTCAGTTCGATTGTTTGTATGTATGTATGTATGTATGTATGTATGTATGTATGTATGTATAATTGTCCGCGATTATCTCGAGTTTGGCTTAAGCTATTTGGATGCGGTTTTCAGAACAGTATTCGTTACATTTAGGAGAAGGTTTTAGTGCCTTAACCGACCAAAAAAAGAAAGGAGGTTCTGTGTTTGACCTATATGTATGTCTGTTAGTCCGCGATTATCTCACGTTTGGCTTAAGCTATTTGGATGCGGTTTTCAGAAAAGTATTCGTTACATTAAGGAGAAGGTTTTAGTGCCTTAACCGACCAAAAAAAGAAAGGAGGTTCTGTGTTTGACCTGTATGTATGTCTGTTGGTCCGCGATTATCTCACGTTTGGCTTAAGCTATTTGGATGCGGTTTTCAGAAAAGTATTCGTTACATTAAGGAGAAGGTTTTAGTGCCTTAACCGACCAAAAAAAGAAAGGAGGTTTTGTGTTTGACCTGTATGTATGTCTGTTGGTCCGCGATTATCTCACGTTTGGCTTAAGCTATTTGGATGCGGTTTTCAGAAAAGTATTCGTTACATTTAGAAGATGGGTTACGTGATTTAACCGACTCTAAAAGAAAGGAGGTTCTGTGTTTGACCTGCATGTATGTATGTTGGTCGGCGATTATCTCGCGTTTCGCTTAAGCTATTTAGATGCGATTTTCAGAAAAGTACTTGTTACTTTCAGTTTCTGAGTTTCACCTATAAGTATGTATGTAAGTTTGAAGGTTCTTAGTTATTATTAGACAAAGAGTTATCAGTTTGTGTTATTACATTCAGGAGAAGGTTTAAGTTCTTTAACCGATTCGAAAAAAGGAGGTTTCTTAGTTTGAAATATAAGTATGTATGTAAAGTTATCAATACTAGACAGAGATTTATCAATATATGTTAATAAAGTTTTTTTATTAGTAATAAACAGAGTTACTAAATTATTAAACAAAAAAGTATTACTTAATTAAAATTACTCTACTAAATTACTCTTAATTATATTAAAAAAAAAATATATTTCAACATCATGTTTTTCATCCTGGTCATTTCAATCAAGGCTCTTTGGTCATGGGGATGGTTAAGTAATTTCTTTGAATCTATATCACTTAAAGCCAGCCATCATCCATCAAGGGATTTTACACGACTCAACGCTACATATATATTAGAGTGTTTCTTCGCATTTGTGATAGGTGAACTTCTCTTTGCTCATCTGTTTCGGCAGCAAGAGCAGCACGCTGACGATCTCTCTCATTCTGAAGGGCAAGCACGAGTTATCGACACGATATCGGTTAGAATGAGATGGCAGTATACGATACTAAGTAAGTGCCTAAAAGATGGCTGCTTTATCCCACGCCATAACTAGTTTAAATACGGCTCGTGCTTGCCCTGCTGAAGTCTTTGTTTTGTTTCGATGGGTGTTTCGTTCTCCCTTACGCGACTTTTCCTTAAAGCATCCCTTGATTTTCTATCTAGGCCCGCAGGTAAACAAAATAGTAACAAGTAAGCTAAAGTCATTATAACAAATATTATAACTACCTGTTAATAAAACTATAAAATAAACGGACAGTAAAACTTATCTCTAAAAAACTATCAATAATTCACAAAAAAAACTCAGAGTGATTTAAAAACTTATCACTAAAAAGTATAAAATAAAAAAGAAAAACAAAAACAAAAACTTCAAATTAAAAACTAAACAGAAAAATTAAATATTATTATTTTTATTTAAAAAAGAACCGCCTTCAAAAAACCAACTGAAAAGTATAAAATAATTTTTATTTATTTTATTATGTACAACTATATTCAACTTCTTCTTTTTGAAGTCGGTGCCAAACAGACAAATCCAAAATGAAAATTGCTGCAATCGCCAAAATAATAAATCAATCGATAGTGCCTCAACAACAGTAGGTAACACAATCGCGCTCAAAAATCAAGAAATTTCATCCGCTCGCAACGACGTCGCTTTATAAAGGATGGAATTGGGGGACAGTGAGCGGTGCTTAGCCTGGTGTGCATGCGTCGCACTCCGCAGAGAAATTATCATTATATACATGTCACCGTAAAACTGTAAATACTAGTAAATTATAATTTTAGATAGATAGCGAGATAGTAAACTAACGTTAGGTTAGGTTATGTAAGATTATCAGATTTCAAACTAACGGAATTAACAATTCGACAGAGACATGCATGCACCGAGTTGGCACAACCAAAACTTCTAACACTTTGTAAAAGGACGATCGAGAATCTAAATCACTACATAGTATAAAACAAAGTCGCTTTCTCTATCCATGTCTGGGATATAGGGACATCCTTATGTATACTTTAATCTGTAATACTACGAAATGAATTTTGATGCGAATTTTTTGATTAATTGATTAAAAAGGAAGGTTTATAAGGATGATATACGCTGATGGGGTGGAGAACTCACTCAACTTGGGCGGGTTACTAATATTCGTTCTTCTTTGTCATGAAAATTGGTTTGGCACCGACTTCAAAAAGAAGAAGTTGAATATAGTTGTACATAATAAAATAAATAAAAATTATTTTATACTTTTCAGTTGGTTTTTTGAAGGCGGTTCTTTTTTAAATAAAAATAATAATATTTAATTTTTCTGTTTAGTTTTTAATTTGAAGTTTTTTAATCAACTTTTACCCACACCTATGTTAGGTTTAAGACATATATATTTGATAATTGACACACACTTAAGAATGGGTTACATAAAACCAATCACACAATGTGGGCGTAACAATCGTCACTTGACAATTATTCCAGGGAATGACAAGGTAAGACCAATGTCATAAAGAACAGGGTCATGTTTGTACCTATGTGTGTTTATCATTAAGAAAATATTGAACATTGTAATACCATTTTCTTAGAAGCATTGCTATTATCAACTTTTTAAATTAAAATGACTTGATCATTTGTCACAGCCATGAATCTTTGGAAGTAGTCTATATATGTCTATATATGTATAGGAGGGGCAGTATCTAGCAAAATCATTGGGCTGTGGAGATCATTTCAGACAGGGCAGTATCCAGCAAAATCAATGGGCTGGGGAGATCATTACTAAAACTCTCTATTTTATCCTTATTCAAGTATTTAGATGAACTGTTGACATAAACACAGGGGGAAGAACTGTTACAAGTGGATACAAAACTATTTAACATTTTATTTAACAACATGAATATGGTATATTTTACAGTGACATATTAGAGAACCTAGCATGGGCTTCAGCACAGATCCACTGTTTCTACTCCACTTCAGGAAACACTGGAGACAAAATGCAGACCACAGAAAAGACCACTTCCTTGGAAGTGACGTCATGTAATGTAGGCAAGGTGATATATCACACTAAGCCTAAAATATTATTCTGTGATTTGACCATACCACTGGGTGAAACAAAAACCTGTAAGTATTTTTTGAAATATTTTGTAATAGTGTCTATCAAAGTTAAAGATTAAGTATTTTTAAAAAATGCGATAGATAGGTGGATAGAACACCCACCTCTCATGCAGTCAGGCATAAGTTCAATGTTCAAGCAAACCCTGAGTATTTACAGTATATTATTACCTCTGCCAACCCCTTGGGGATATATGAGGTAAACATTTGAGTTTATTAAAAAAACATGCTAACATAAACAACAAAGTACAAAGAAATGACCTTATAAACTATAATGATAATTGGAGTGAAGTAAGTATGAGGCTTTGTCAGCCTCATACAAATGTCAGTCATTTGTCTTATGCATACACACATACATACATATACTCACGGCTATAAATCCCTAGAAGGGGTAGCCAGAGCTAAGGAATGAGAAATTCCTCAGCCACTTTTGGAAGTTGCGTGGGGAAAAAGATGTTAAAATAAAGGTTGTTGGTGATGGGTCTCCAACCGCATCGCCAAAAATCCTTTAAAAATACCAATACCGTTAGTTGCCGTTTAACGTACACCCACCGGAAGAAATGGGGTAGTACTTTTCTAAGCCGACACTACACATCATATTAATATATGCATATCCTTATCAAAATTAGTGATTAGAGAATTAATAATATTTTTTCATGAATCAAAACATCAAATGTTTCAAGCAGTATAATCACATTTTTTTAATAATATTACTATTGCATAGTTATTATTATTAAGCATAATAAATTTGAAGCATAAAGATTTGTCGTGCAGTATGCAATTTATTTGGCATAATAGTCTTAAGGTAATGGTTCAGATGAGACGAATATTATTGCTTTATTTTAAATCTTTTTGTTCATGAAAACCTCATGTGGGGATTATTACTAATATATAAAGAATAAATAAAGGAAAGAAAAATTTCGACACAGGCGGGAATCGAACCCGCGACCTCGGATGTCGCTCTGCCAATACCCGAACTGGACCGCGGTAGTAGACCGCGACCTCAGATAGTATACCCGAGGTCGCGGGTTCGATTCCCGCCTGTGTCGAAATGTTTCTTTCCTTTAGGTATTCTTTATTTGTTAATATTATTGCTTTGTTGGATTTGTTGTTACGATTGAATATCGTTAGCACTAAAAGCTTAAGCCTAATTAAATTGTAATAAAAGTGATTCTTTAAATTCCTTAGCTGACTTGAAAAGATTCGGCATCGGTATTTCGGAACTTTTGCGAGGGTCGATTATGCCGCAAGTGTGTTTTTAATCCGGCGAAAAATTTACAAAATATCTAATATCGATAACCTTTTCAAAGATCTCAAATTTAGCGCTAACCAATTTCTTCCCGCGGGCGTCATACGTGTCGGTACGGTACGCGTCTTGTTAAAGCGATTGTTGGGCGTTGCGGTTACCTATTACCAACTATCAATTATTTTACAATGTTTTCCCCACGCAACTTCCAAAAGTGTCTAAAGAATGTATGATTCTGAAGCACTGGCTACACCTTTTTGGAATCATAACCCTTGTGCTGTGTAGTGTCGGCTTAGAATAGCACTACCCCATTTCTTCCGGTGGGTGTACGTAAGAGGCGACTAACGGTATAGGGGATTTTAAGGAAATTTTAAGCGATGTGGTTGGAGACCCATCACCAACGTACTTGATTTCACCATCTTTTCCCTACGCAACTTTCCAAAAGTGGCTGAGGAATTTTTAATTCCTTAGCTCTGGCTACCCCTTCTAGGGATTTATAGCCGTGAGTATATGTATGTATGTATGTAACCCTTGAGTACATGATTCTATTATCGTGCAACTTGCTACACAATCCAGTGACGCAAATTATTCAAAATCAGAAGGCGGTGTCGAGGCCACTTCATAACGAGTTTTAATAATGCCGAACCTTTGATTCATTTCAGTTTGGTACCGCGAGTCTTTACCAATAGAAGCCCCACCATCCTACAGAGGCTCAACACTAAAGTACTCATATAAAATCACCATAGCCACACAGAAAGTGAACAGTCATATAAAGATGTGTAGGATCCCGTTCAGAGTGTTGCCGCTAAGTCCCATAGTGAATATGCAAGACATAGCAGCTTTGTGCGGTAATGAAACGACAGAGGAGCTGCAGCCGACTAACCCGTTTTCTGAAGAAAGGAAAGTGGATACGCCGTTGACTGTTGCATTGCAAGTGCTGCAGGTACATATATAAATATATTTATGGAAATAGAACCGGAAATGGGGTTTTAGAATTAGAAGTTTACATACTTACATGTAGAAATTCCTTAGCCACTATTAGAACTTGATTGGGGAAAAGCTAATCAAATAAAGATTGTTAGTATTGGATCTCGAGCTGCATCGGCTAACAATCACTGTAGTACCAATCTAAGTTGTTATTACACAGCACATTATTTTTAATAAACAAATACATACTTGATTTGTTAACTTATATTCTATATACAAGTGTCCTAGAAGTCAAAGACGGTACGCAACCAACGGTAGTTCCTACTCTTGGGACAATATTGAAAGCCCCCCTTTTTTATGTTTAAGAAAAAAAACTACTAGGCCGACTTCTTGATTAAGGTTATTGTTGAACTTTGGGATATACTGTCAAGTACATTAAACATAAATTGCTTACAAACATACATTTTCATTTCATACGACGTGATAGCTCAATGGGTAGAACACCGGTTAACGTGCAAGCGACTAGTGTTCAAATCCCGGGTCGGGCCTACACCAATTTGTCTTTTATAAAGACATATGTGTGGTTAATTTATCACACATATGTCTTTATTAAAACATCGTGAGGAAACCCACATGGCTGAGTTGTACTTAGTCATTTGTATTCGTACAAAACGGCGATAGGCCTGCCCCCTATAACGTGAGTACACTGTCCATGCAAAACATGGGTACTCTGAACGCCAGGTGACAATGTCACGTGATGTTCAGAAACATTAGTAACTCTGCCAACCCCTTGGGGGATATTCGGCGTGAACGTTTATGTTATGTTATTTTCATTTCAGAACCTGACAGCCAGACGAAGTCCAAACTCTTACATGATAACCAACGCGCGCGGCAAAGTGGGTCGGTTCTGTTTGTTCAAGTCCGCGTACAAACTAGGAGAAGATATTGTAGGAACGTTCGATTTCTCTGTTGGAACTGTTACTTGTATGCAGGTAGAGTATTTATTTTAAAAACCGTGCCTTCACTGTAAATCCCAAAGAGAAGAAGCTAGCTGCGGAATCAGAAATACCTCAGCTACTTTTGAAAACTGAGTGAAAAAAGGGAAGTTGGCAATGGGTTCTCCGCCACATTGCCCGTCAATCAATTTAGTAAGCCCGAACGCCCCCAGGATGTGTTCGGTAGTAGTATTCTAAGCCGATGCTGTTTTAATAAAATGGGTAATAGTTAATTCTGGGTAACACAAAACAGATGTTGCATATATTTAATCATTCCATAGCTTGCCTTATGAACCATTTGTTATTCAAGTGTTGCAAACTTTACCTAAGAAGGTTAAACTTAAATCTCAAATAATTTAATTTTGTGCAACCCCTTGAAGGATTAAATCCAAGACCTCAAGTTCTAACTATTAGACAATGGAGACAGTTAAGGCGTTGATATTAGGTCCATGTTTTCGCAAGTGTTTACTTATTATTATTTTGCCAAATAAATGTCTTTTACTTTAATATTATAACTGTAAATGTTTAGATCTCTGTTGGTCAATCATAACTAAAAATACAATACAGATATTCCTAAAATTTAACATGTCTCGGCTGTCATGAAATATGTATGATCTAACTGTTCTCTTCCCTCAGGTTTCAGTATCCCTACAGCCTGAAGAGGTCTTAAACGTGAAATCTCCCACAAAAACCACTAAACCATCCGGAAAAGATACGACTCGCTCTTTGACAGTAGCTCGGTACCATGAAGTGACACTTGGGTTGTCTCATTCACAACTCATTCTGCCTATACCGCTGCATATTACGCCAGCTTTTGAGGCGGATGAAGGTATTGTTATTTTGTTGCTGTTTTTTTTTAATCCTTGGTTACATTAATAACTTTAATTTTACATGTAATTTAATATTATATATCCACAAAGGTATGACGGAGATACTAATGCTTTTCAAACACCATGACTACTGCA
The DNA here is from genome assembly GCA_963576735.1 of Bedellia somnulentella. Lineage (NCBI taxonomy): Eukaryota > Metazoa > Arthropoda > Insecta > Lepidoptera > Bedelliidae > Bedellia > Bedellia somnulentella. The sequence continues at coordinate 15,387,554 of OY755185.1, forward strand.
AAATATTAGTTAGACCACCTAGTTGCACAAATATTTTTTTACTGTTAAAAGAAGCAAAAAACACTTGTTTAGCCTATTTAAAGAATGTTTATTTTGTATCCAGCCGTGATAGCCCAGTGGGTAGAACACTCGGTTAACGTGCAAGCGACTAGTGTTCAAATCCCGGGTCGGGGCCTACACCAATTTGTCTTTTCTAAAGACATATGTGTGGTTAATTTATCATGGTTGTTAACGGTGAGGGAAAACAACCTGAGAAAACCCACATGGCTGAGTTGTACTTAGTCATGTGACAGTGTAGTCGTACAAAACGTTGATAGGCCTGCCCCCTATCACGTCAGTACACTGACCATGCAAAACCTGGGTACACTGAACACCAGGTTATAAAATCACGTGATGCTCAGAAGTATTAGTACCTCTGCCAACCTTTTCGAGGATATTCGGCGTTAACGTTTATGTTTATATATATAAAAAATGAACAAGATTGAGAACCAAACATAATCATCATAAAAATTGTAGCCCTCAACGAAAATCGAAACTGCTATTTCCAGATCCAGAACGAAATCCGAATGTCCATGTAGTGTTTTTTATTGCAATTTTCAATTTAAATTGTTACAAAATAAAACCAAAAACGACTTATTCTCTTAACAGTAACACTAAAATGGCGTCTACACTTCGAATTCGTGACCACTAATGAAGAAATTCTCCCGAACACCGATGTAAAAGACTGGACTGCCCCTCTCAACGTGCCCATAGAAACCATGGTGTGGAATCTACCAGTGAAAATATACTCTACGTTGCCCAAACAGATAACACCACACGCTGTTGATAATTTTGCATACACTATGCATGTTAAATGAAATTAATCCTCAAATGGAAGGATTGTTAATGAATAGATAAATAAGGCATTTAGTTTGTATAAATTGATGCTTCCTAATATCAGTCCTGAAAAGAACTTAACTAAATTGCTGTAAGTTGCGACTAAACATTCTAGGGTGTTAAGATTGGTAGTTGGAAATCCAGTATGAGGTAATTCTTAATTATTTCCCATGAAAACTGTAATTAAATTCAACCTTTGACATTTAAAAATTGTATATGAAGGTGATTAAAATTAGATTTAATAATAACTAATTCCATTATTGCTGTGTATTTCCATCTTAGAAAAAATAGCAATAAATATTTCTTTCTGTAAGTGTCTCAAAGGGCAACTAACTACTTTTAAGTGATGGTTGGGCGTTGTGCAAAGAAAGAAAATTTATCAACTTGCATCTATTTAAATCATAAAAGTTGCTGAGGAATTTATTATTCTGAAAGTTTGGCTATTATTTTTAGAACTTATTCCTGTAAGTATAGGGATAGGGAGGGGCAATCTAGATAACATATTTTATTAATGTTAAATAAAAAATAGTGTAAATATGATATTGTGTTGAATGTTAATAATAAGAAAATTTAATGAAGAAATAAATATTTAATCATCAACAGACTCTTTATCCCAATCTTTCATTTTGGCACCGGTCATGAAGTCATCCCTGAAAGAAAATATATATTAAAACAATGAAACTTATTCCATTTAATGTGTAGATAGGTTGATAAGAATTAACCATTAGAATGAGAAGACAAGAGATCATAAAAGAAGTAATAATAATTATTAAACTAAAATTTTGAGGTGTCAAGAGACTGGAGAAAACCAGTGATAAAAAAAAAACAAGGATTTGTTGATTTTGAATCTTTGATGATACCTTTTTGGTAGTAAAACTGTGAGTACATACATACATACATATACTCACGGCTATAAATCCCTAGAAGGGGTAGCCAGAGCTAAGGAATTAGAAATTCCTCAGCCACTTTTGGAAGTTGCGTGGGGAAAAGATGGTACAATAAAGGTTGTTGGTGATGGGTCTCCAACCGCATTGCCCAAAAATCCCATAATAGCCCCGATACTGTAAGTCGCCTCTTACATACACCCACCGGAAGAAATGGGGTAGTGCTATTCTAAACCGACACTACACAGCACTGTGAGTATGTATTGATAACTTGACTTGAAACTTACTGTATGAAGTTTGTGAGGTTTGCCTCAACTATACAATGTGACCAGGTCAAATGGCCTTTGATAGTCTCTGCCTCGCCCCAATGGTATTCATTGGTGTTTCTAAATGTATGTATCTATACATACAATACATCTAGACTAATAACCATTTAATGGTTTTAAGTAGTCAACAGACGATCTTAAATGAAACCAACTTACTGTAAAGCACTCCATTTAGGCTTAGTTTCCTGTTTTAGCTCATCTTTAAATTTACTAGCAGCTTCATCAACTACAACAGACTTGGTAGGGCCCATGAGAGTGTCTAAAAATGCTCTTTTGTCGAATTTCCTTAAAATTTTCTCCTTTTTAGCTTCAGAAATGTCAGATCTCTCTACATCTCTTTCTATTGTTTTTTGTTGATTCCTAACTGCATTAAATAACTGCACTACACCTTTTGTTGCTATTTTTGCTAACAACCTTTCTCTGTCTTTTTCCAATATGTTTGGCTTAACTCTGATTGATGCCTTCTCAAATTTCTGAAATAAAAGTATTTCAAACCTGTTAACTATTGATCATTGGATAGAATAGAATAGAAAACACTTTACTAATAAATAAAGCAATGAAAAATTTCGACACAGGCGGGAATCGCACCCGCCGAATTACTAAAAATTCGGAGGTAGGAAACGCAAACACTACTTAAATTAAACGTGTAAAAGAAATAAAGGATAGAAGAATTTCGCGCTGGCAGCCATTGACACGGTAGCTCCATTGGCAGAGCGACGGGGGCGTATACCCGAGGTCGCGGGTTCGATTCCCGCCTGTGTCGAAATTTTTCATTCCTTTATTTACTCTTTATTTATTAGTAATAATCCCCACATGAGGTTTTCATGAACAAAAAGATTTATGAAAACACTTGATTCCACAAAAAAAATTAGAAGTACAATTGGCATTATTTTTACTTAAAGTGATCTCTTCCAGGCAACCTTTGCATGCTAAGGTTATAAAATTATTGGTAGATGTACAAGCACGAAACTATTCCAGAAGTTAACTTAGATAGAAACCAACATGTTAAGTGATTTACTCAAACTAGCAAACAATTTACTTTATGAATTATTATATTACTTGAATTTATGTAAAATAATCAAGATATATCTTACTTTTTTCTTAGCAGGCGGCTCAGCTTCTTTTGACTCTTTTTTTATTGTTTCTTCCTTTATTACCTTTTTCTCTTCTTCACCAATAATTTCAAAGTCTGGTTTTTTTTCTTTCTCAACCTTAACTATTTCTGAATGTTTTTTTGCCCTAGATAATACTAGTGTTTTTTTATGTTTTGGTTTATTTGACCCAAGGATTTTTTTTATTGAGTCTCCCCAGCCTTCATTCTTCAGTATCACATCATCATTTCCTGCATCATCCGTCTCACTTTCCATGTCTGCCTCCATATCTTCTAACTCTGGTGCCTCTTCATCATCAGAGCCTACATGGCTTCCAGACTCAATGGAGCTATCATCCACACTGGATTCTTCACTGTCTGAAACTATATGGATATGTATTTAGTTCATATTACGTAAATAAATTGAAAATCATTAAGCGGTACACAAATATTGCAATAAACCAGTATAACTATTTGGTCTAAGCAAAGGTAATAAATACCTGAAACTTTAACTGATGATTTTTCCATATTTATTGCTTCTTTGATTGTCATACTTAACCTTTAGAACGCCCAAGGACGGATCCGTCCATACCCCAATCCTTTGCCTAAGGACGTATCCGTCCAAGGAGGAATCATTTTAGTTTTAGTTAATTTTAAATCTTATTTATATGACAGGATAGTTGAAATCACTTTAAAGTGATAAAGAATGAGTCCATTGACCATAAACAACATTCGCACCTACATTCACCTATACAAATTTTCGGACTAAACTTCATTCAAATCTTGCATTATTCAAACGGTCGTGAGCTAACGAAGTGTTTTTACTTTATTTTATAAATTACGTGTTATAAATTATCCTTATTTTAGCATAACTTCTTTGTTTTGTTATTCAAAAATGTAACAAAAATGAGTTAGGACGAAAATAAACAAAACTGAACATAAAATTGAGCATATTTCTCAGTCGGGGTCAGTTTTAGGTAAATTTTTTTTTGAAAGGTAGACAATCTAAATAAAGCATATAATGTCCATATATTTTATTACAAATCATAGTTTACCTATCTAACTTTACATTTCAATCGCTAAACTATACTAACTAAATAAATAATAAGTAATTTACATCAATGTTCTATACCCGTCCGAACACGGTTCATAGTGCCGATACTTCCCGGCAGACGACAGTAACAAGTAGGAAGGTACTGTCAGCCTACGAAAGGTTAATACAATTAATTGTCCATGTATATTTTACACTGAAGTATCTATATATGTTTATTTTCAATTAAATAACCCCTAGTGAGAAGGTAAACACAAATCACAAATGTATAGGTTATGTTTAATTTGACACATGGTAGATCACATTGGTTCGTAGTGTATTTTTGACCAAACCTCTCCATCGACCCGCTGAGCCCCTTTATTACGCAAAGTATACCTTATACCATATACCTTTTGTTAATAACACTTGCCTACAGTTTAAATTTATTTAGACTTAACCTTTTCATTAGCATGATCAAAGTATATTTAGAAGGCAGTTAAATGTGAGTAAATCTATAAGACGCTACTCAACGCAATCAATCGAAAGCGATTATAATTTTCTAATCTGTGTGTGAATATAACACAGAGTAAGTAGTGATATCAGTTCAATAAAATAAATAAATAAATTACAGCTGATCGGCCTAGGGCAGACGTCAATTTGTTTGACAAAATATTATGGTGTTGCTTTAAAATGGCAAATTTTCCGGGTTCATTACCGTATTTAATAAAGCGTGAATGTGGACAAATAATAGATTTTAAAACTCAGTTGTTCAGGAACAGATTAAATGCTGCTAAGAATCTTTATCGTCGAGATCTTGTGTGCCATTTTGGATGTGTAAATGCTATTGAATTTTCCAGTAATGGCGAGTTACTTGTATCAGGTAAATACAATATTTAAATATCTCTACGACGTTCCAACGGAAATAAACTTTTCTCTAAAGCCGATAATAATAAATTAAATGATTAAAAACACTCGAATTTTGCTAGAAATATTTCATAAGGCAAGGTGTTATTTATACATTGAAAATCAATAATTCAAACACCAGTATGTTGAAGTTGAATCTACTTGGTACTTTACCGAGTAGATAGAATAAAGAATAAATAAAGGAAAGAAAAATTTCGACACAGGCATGCCCCACATGAGGTTTTCATGAACAAAAAGATTTAAATTAGATTTAACTATGTTTTATATTAAAACATTTATCATTATTATTAATCTTAAAATGTGTGTTGTAAAAAAAACTTTTATAATATTTGTTTATTTTATTATCTATTGGCTTGGACATTTGGGTTTATAGTTACTATTAACTTCATGACCTTAGACCATTTATTATTGTGGGACTTTCTAAATAAATACTGAGTTCAGGGCTGCATGAACAACTTCCTTGGTCTACTTGGTAGGTGATTAGGTTCTAGATCTGGAGTTTGTGGGTTTGATCCTTGCCGAAAGCCACATTTATATAATGAAAATGGATGCTTGTTTCTTGGTCCTGAACAATATATAACATACATACATTTACTCACGGCTATAAATCCCTAAAAGGGGTAGCCAGAGCTAAGGTATTAGAAATTCCCCAGCCACTTTTGGAAAGTTGAGTGGGGTAAAGATGGTGAAATAAAGGTTGTTGGTGATGGGTCTCCAACCGCATCGCCCAAAAATCCCTTAATAGCCCCAATACCGTTAGTCGCCTCTTATGACACCCACCGGAAGAAATGGGGAAGTGCTATTCTAAGCCGACACTACACAGCAACATTATATAAATATTATATTATTAAATATGTCATTAAGTTTATAAGCTACACCACAAGTCAATCATTTGTTATTACTTTGGGTGTAACTTGAGAGATGTAATAAATCCATATTTATTTTTATTTAATTTATTTAATAGTAACATTTTTTAAACTGACTTGGTGGTTTAATTCATTGTGTATGATCTAAAACTAATCTAAATCTTAAAATCTTTGCTGTGTAGTGTAGTGTCGGCTTAAAATAGCACTACCCCATTTCTTCCGGTGGGTGTACGTAAGAGGCAACTAACGGTTTTGGGGCTTTTGAGGGATTTTTGGGCGATGCGGTTGGAGACCCATCACCAACAACCTTTATTTCACCATCTTTTCCCCACACAACTTCCAAAAGTGGCTGAGGAAATTCTGATTCCTTAGCTCTGGCTACCCCTTCTAGGGATTTATAGCCGTGAGTATATGTATATGTATGTATGTATGTAAATCTTAAAGTTATTATTTAGTTAGTAGTATATATAGTACATAGCCATAGACAACTTAACTAAATACAGCAGAAACCAAATATAGTTCAGCACAATAATTGCTAAAAAAAACCACCAAATAAAATTTACAAAATTAGTTGTCTTTTCACCCTGATTGGTTGATTCAATGATCTGACTTATAAATATTGGTCTAACTTTGCTTAACATTTGCTTTGAATAAGTCAGTGGAAATGCACTGAATCATTTACGGATTTTGACAATCTTTTTCTTCTATTTAGTTAAGTTCTCTTTGTACATAGCATATCAAAAGTCATTTCTTTTGCCTGTGATTATTTTGTTGAATGTTAAAGTTAAGCACTAAGTTAACTATGCTCTGTATATTGAAAGGAAAAAAATGGATCTTGATAAATTCTATAGGATAATTTTTTAAACTATCTGTTTGTCAAGGCCTATTATTGTAGGATAAATCTAAGGTGTTTGAGTTAATCTAGATTCATTAAATTAGAAAACTATACCATCTTATATTACATGTATACAAAACAAACAGAAGATTATACAATAATAATTCAAATATTATTTAGAATATAATCTTGAGAAAGTCCAATACTTGGTGCGAGTCTATATTCCTTTACTATTATCTGTATTTAAAAATTTGTTGGAACCTTTTTCAGCAAAACCTAAAAAACAATTGATGAAATTCCTTAAACACATATTTTCTAAATGGGATTTAAGATTAATATCACTTCTTTTTTAGGTGGGGATGACAGAAGAGTCATGTTGTGGCAATTTGGCCATGCCATACTCAATAATGGAAAGCCGGAACCAATGAATGCTGTTCATCAGGCCAATATATTCTGCCTTGGGATTACTAGTGATAATCAGAGGGTTTTCTCTGGTGGAAATGATGATGTTGTAAGTACCAGTAGTTATTATCTCTATGGTAGATAGTTAAGATTGTTAATTTCATCGTTTGTGAGTTTAATTTCGTATAGCCCACAGTAATGATAAATAAACCTGTATCCTGTGGTTGGTGTAGGCAACAAAGGAATGGGGCTTCTTAAGCAATGTTAGATATTGTGGTTGGAGAACGCATAGGCGATAGACTGAAAGAGAGATAAATGCGTCACAGGGCAAACACATAGGCCTTCCTACTCTATTGCTTGTTTCGGGCTCTCGCTTGCATGATTGGTTTAGGCGAAATATTGCAACTATTTTTTCTTATTAGTGCATGTCGATTGCATCACCGATTTATAACACGTTATTACGTTAAAAAACATACATACATAAAAATATTTTTCCTCGTTTTAAGGTAATAGTACATGACGTAGAAAGTAAGCGTCCTTTGGAAGTTCTTCAGCACCAACGCGCAGTCTGCGGTCTCACCATCGACCCTTTCAACGAGAGGATCGTCGCGACTGCGGGGAACGATGGTAGACTGCTCCTGTTCGATACGAGGCAGTCGGTGCATGGTAATATGCTGTTTTGTATGGTATTTTGCTGTGTAGTGTCGGCTTAGAATAGCACTACCCCAATTCTTCCGGTGGGTGTACGTAAGAGGCGACTAACGGTATTGGGGCTTTTAAGGGATTTTTGGGCGATGCGGTTGGTGAGTCATCACCAACAACCTTTATTTTACCATCTTTTCCCCACTTAACTTTCCAAAAGTGGCTGAGGAATTTCTAATTCCTTAGCTCTGGCTACCCCATCTAGGGATTTATGGCCGTGAGTATATGTATGTATGTTATTTTATTGAGCAGTAAGTGACATATTACTCACTAGCTTTCTGCCCACGGCTTTGCCCGCGTTGAAATCTGTTATATCGCGGTATAAAGCACAACTATAACAAAACTTTTCATTCCCACGAGTTCCCTCGGGAATATAATTTTTTTTCGGGATAAAAAGTACCCTTTTATATAATCTGACTTCTAACAATACGACTGCAAAATTTCAAAGCAATCGGTTTAGCAGTTATGGTATGAAAGCGGAAGAAACAAACAAACAAACTCACTTAACACCGATTTATAATATTAGTAAGGATTATCGATCCTTTCAACGAGAGGATCGTCGTCACCGCGGGGAACGCTGGCAGGCTGTTTCTGTTCGATACGAGGCAGTCGGTTCATGGTAATATGCTTTGGTATTCTATTTAATTGAGAAGTTAGCGAAACATTACTCGTTATCGACCCTGTAGGAGTCATGTTAGAGCGCACACTACTGGGGACTCACTCGCACATAGCAGCGTCTCACTCATATTCCTTCATCGCGGTATGTAAATGTTTTTTGAGTTAAGCATAGATACAAATTATAAGTCGGTACACAGCAGGGTGTACTGGCCAGTATATCTTTGCTGTTCCCACAACTCTTTCAACGAGAGGATCGTCGCTATTGCTGGGGAACTATGGCAGGCTGTTCCTGTCCGGTACGAGGCAGTCGGTGCATGGTAATATGATGTTCTGTATTCTATTTTATTGAGAAGTCAACTCAATTAGTCGGACGTGTTGAGGATATCGAGTGCCCTGTAAGCGGAATCTATAGGGGGTTATCCATGGTTCATGGTAATATGCGGTTTTGTATTCTATTTTATTGAGAAGTTTGCGAAATATTACTCACCATAAAGCCTTTCAACGAGAGGATCGTAGCGACCGCCGGAAACGATGGCAGACTGCTCCTGTTTAATACAAGGCAGTCGGTGCATGGTAATATGCTGTTTGTATTTGTTTTATTGCATAGTCTAGAAATAATGAAATGTAAACTTGTATAGGATAGTAAAAAGTATCAATGCCAATAGGAAATATTATTTATCTAATTAACAGCATGATAGACAATAAATAGGAAATGACCGAAATATAAGGGAGTCTGTTTTAACATTGTATAAGAGATTGTGTGCATTTACAACTTTTTCGATAGTTATGATTTTATTTCAACTTTAACACTGAGAGTTCAAAAGATATTTCACAATTTGCAATGAGTTTGGCAAATATAATGTTGTTTTTTTACAAATATATTATCATATTAAAAGTCTTGTAACATCAGTTGAAACTAATTCTTCCATTGTTCTTTAGTTTCGTATACCTAATCAGTGTAACATATTATTTCAATCACATACTGATAATTAGATGAAAGAAAATGTATAACGGAATTGTTCTTACTGTAATTTATTTGTTACATTTCTAAATCGAAATATGAATCGCGTTTTTATCAAAATGAGACTTCCGATTAAAAGTCTTCTCCAAATGTTACTAAACAGTTCATAAGATCGCAAAATATTATCTATTCGTAATCTTCATTCCTGCAAAATACTGATATTATTACGGCATTTCGCTGTAAGTGTCATTAAGTCTACACTTGTAAAAGCACAGTTCATTCCATATTAAAATACATTATCATTTCTCATAATTAGAATGTTTTGTCCATGAAAACCTCATACTTAAAAAGTGTAAAAGAAAAGAAAAATTTCGCACTAGTAGCCACTTGGCACTTTAGCTTAATTGGCAGAGCGACGGGGGCGTATACCCGGAGACCGTGGATTTGACCCCCGCTGGTGTCGAAGTTTTTCTTTCCTTTATTTATTAGTTATTATTTCTCTTCAATAAGATAGTGCTTATAATCAGGTAACTTTCATACCTCTAAAATCGTCCCAAATTTCTGTACTGTAGCTGTACCTGTAAATTATATCCGTAATTGTTGAAGTATAAGTGAATTGTTTCAGAGTCCCTGGTTCTATCCCGGAGCAGAAAAGCGTTCCACGGGGTGATGTACCACCCCCAACAAATGCACACCCTTGTGTCGGCGAATGCGAGGGATGGGGTTGCTCTGTGGGACGCCAGACATCCTAAACAGTAAGTTCTCTATATACAAACCAGCTGACCCGACAGACTTCGTATTGTCAAATTTGCTTATGACAAAACTTTAGGCGTTTTTTCCGGTAGTTCCGGTAATATTTTACTGGTCATATTTTGCCGGGATAAAAGTATCCTATTTTTTAAATTATGGTCGTTATCTAGCATTCTGCCAAATTTCATTCATATACATATACGTTGTGTACTTGAGGAGCCTTTTTGCCAAAAACACATAAACATCCAAACATCTAAACTTTCACATTTATAATATTAATAGGATATACTCTCATTTGACCAGTAAACACTCACAATCTAATAAGTTTTGTATGATGATAGAGATAATGTAGGGTTTACACAATCTACAATGGTAAGATTTTAGTTATTAATTCTTTGCAGTGTTGGCAAAAAATAGCAATAATAAATAGCACAATAGGACACCGGTCAATAACCGTCCCTTAATCGTCCAACAACAATCATTAAAAAAGCCCGAACATGCGGAACCATTTATGAAATCTACATATTCTTTCTCAATCATACATACATACATATACTCACGGCTATAAATCCCTAGAAGGGGTAGCCAGAGCCAAGAAATTAGAAATTCCTCAGCCACTTTTGGAAAATTGTGTGGGGAAAAGATAGTAAAATAAAGGTTGTTGGTGATGGGTCTCCAACCGCATCGCCCAAAAATCTTTAAAAGCGCCCAATACCGTTAGTCGCCTCTTACGTACACCCACCGCAAGAAATGGGCTACTGCTATTCTAAGCCGGCACTACACAGCATTCTTCTCAATCAGACATTAATATAACCTTCATCTACTCATGTTCAAGTATAAAAGCTTGCCGTGAAGTCCCTATTCCTGAGAATGTCACTATCCCACGGGTGTCGTAAGAGGCGACTAAGGGAATGGCGCTTTTTAAGTGGTTTTAGGGCGATGCGGTTGGAGACTCATCACCAACGATACTTTATTTCTACCATCTCGGCCCCTATCAACATCCAAATGTGGCTGAGGATTTTCCAGCTCTAAAGCTCTGGCTTCTCCTTTTCGGGATTCATGGCCGTGAGTATATGTGTGTACGTAAAACTAATATAACAAAATTTTCCAGCCCCGTCCTCCAATACGTAGGCACAAACGGGAGCAGTCAAAACAGCATGAGCGTAAGATTCAACGCGTCAGGAACGTTATTGTTGGCTCTTCGTCGTCGATTGTCACCTGTGCTGTACGCGGCACACCGCCCTGAGCCTTTGGCTGAGTTTTATCATCAGGTGAGGAAATGAATATTATATTGTTAAAGTGATAAAAATTTTAATATAATGAGATAGATTAGGATAGAATGTCACCTTAGAATAGCACAACCTCTTTTCCTCCCGTGGGTATGCGTAAGAGTCGACTAAAGGTGTCGGGGCTTTTAAGTGATTTTTGGGCGATGCGGTTGGAGACCCATCATCAGAAACCTTTATTTTTAAATTTTTTTCTTAATTCGTCCAAGAGTGGCTGAGGAATTTCTTATTCTGAAGCTGTGGCTGCCCCTTCTAGGGATTTACACCTGTGAGTTTATAATATGTACGAATGTATGTTGTAATGTAATAGAGTAGGATAGAGTGTGATTAGTAAACTGCATGAGTGTGAGATTCAACGCGTCAGGAACGTTACTATTGGCACTGCGTCGTCGACTGTCGCCTGTGCTGTACGCGGCACACCGCCCTGAGCCACTGGCTGAGTTTTATCATCAGGTGAGGAAACGGTATTAACGGTATTATAACGGAAGGTGGTATTGTGAAAAGAAAAAAGAGTGTGACGTTATGTGATAGAGTAGTAATTTATATTAAAATATATGGATCGATGAAAGTAAACTGATAAAAGAGTTATATAGGGCCAATGTTGATAGTTATATTAGTAGCGGATCACATAATTACGGACGACCAGGACAAGGAATAAAAGGGCATGTATGAAAAGATAAATGATTGTAAACGAAGGTCGAGAGGTTTGCCAGGATCGTACAAAGTAGCGATCGGTAGTCTCTGCATACACCAACGGGACCTAATGGCGTGAGTATATGTATGCATGTAAGTAAAAACCTCATTAAAAGTATATTCGAATTGCAATCATATTTTTTTAAATAACATAACATAACATAAACGTTCACGCCGAATATCCCCGAAGGGGTTGGCAGAGGTACTAATACTTCTGAACATTACGTGACTTTGTCGTTTTGCATGGACAGTGTACTCACGTGATACGGGGCAGGCCTATGGCCGTTTTGTACGAATACACTGTCAAATGACTGAGTACAACTCAGCCATGTGGGTTCCCTCTCCATTAACAACCATGATAAATTAACCATACATATGTCTATTGACAAATTGGTGTAAGCCCGACCCGGGATTTGAACACTAGTCGTTTGCACGATAACCAGTGTTCTACCCATTGAGCTATCACGTCGTCTAATAAAAAACTAATCTATTTAATTTATTTGTATGTACCTTAACTTTTAATGTGCCCCCCCCCAGGACTACTACAATTCGTGCACGATGAAGAGTTGCAGTTTCGCTGGCTGCGGTGATCAGTTCGTGTTGTCCGGCTCGGACGATTTCAACCTCTATATGTGGCGGATACCCGATAATATTGATGAGGGCTGGGATGGGGTTAATGGTACGGTACACTATTATTTCTAACATTAAAATAATTTTTATTTGCATAAATGTGGTACAATGATGACGTTACATTATTATAATCGGTCCGTCACATTTCACTATGTATGATAGCATGCAAATATTTACATAAAAAAATGAAATTTGTTAATTACATTTAAGATTTTGTTTTAGCGCATTGACCACTTTTGTGCATAAATAAAAAAAGGTTTACCTTACGTTAAATGTCAAAGGTTACTTAATTGCGTTTACATATCTGTCTCTGTTTCTGAATTCTGAATTTCATTCGATTTTAACAGTAATATTATCTCATCATCACAAAACACTAATTCCTCTCACAGACACTCTGGTAGAACCGCCACACCTAGTACTGTACGGCCACCGCTCAATCGTGAACCAGGTGCGGTACAACCCGCAGTACTGTCTGATTGCCTCGTCCGGAGTCGAGAAGATTATTAAAGTAAGTCAAAAGAAAAAGAATTATCAATGTTTGACATTTCGAAATACTTATGTTAAGTTTCTAAAGCTTTCATTGCCTCACGCTTTGCAATTTTTACTGGAGTCTCTTCACAGTCTTCTTCTTCTTTCTGTGTTCAGAGAAGAATACATAGCAACTATGTCATCATCATTCAGATAAACAAGAGATAGTAATGACAGTCAAAGCATGTCCGAAAGACTACGCCAAATCATGTAAACAAACACGTCAAAACGTGAAACCTGATTTGTATTACGTATAAATAAATGTAATTGAGCAACAGAATCTCAATTACAACAAAGCAAACATCGAAAAAGTCTTTAAATTCAAATCTTATTTAACCAGATTCAAAAAGTCTCATTAACAGAGGTAATTTAATGAAAGAGAACTGGGACTTCATTGCAACTCTTGATAATTTTAAAGATTTCTCATTTATCAATGTCCACCTATGGATAAACTACCTTCTTTCAATTGTAAAACCATTTATTTTGTAGTGCTCTAGCTATAACTGTATTAGGTTTAAATTGTAAATAAATATTACTATATTATCTAGGTCCCACTTAACCAGGTACCACTTTATTATAAATATAAATGAACGCTTTCTTCTAAAAACGGGTTTATGTATAAAAAAATATACAAAGGGTAAACAATTTCTCAAGTAGAAATGAGTATAACTATTTGCTATTTTGCAACCACATTCGTGGTTTTATAACGTAATTTTTTGGCTATGGCAGCCAATGCGCGTGCGAATATTGTTGAGATTTTCTTTCTTGGTTACCACGTTTTCTAGGAAAGTCACTTGTAAATCGAAATATTTTTTATGTATAAGTTCGGTAAATGAAGTCGCATGACACACGTGAAAATAAGTCATTACAGCGCTCGGTTTGGCAACTAGTCCACTCCACTTCAGCTGTAATGACTAACTTTTTTGTAATTCTAGTCCATAGAGAACTTAACTACAAGGAGAAGAAACGAAGCATTTCCACTGACTTAAGCGAAGCAATTGTATGACCAATATAGTCAGAACATTGAGTCAACCAATTAGGGTGTAGGGAGATCGTGTTTTAACAATTCATTTTTATAGCTATTTTTGTACTGAATTGCGTTTGACTTCCGCTTGTACTTACTTAAGTTCGATACGATCTAGTCTTTACATGTCAATGTAGTTCTTCTTATTTTACACACTATTGTTACTGAGTTATATCTCTATCCGATTGATTTTATGAACACGTTTTTTTTACCTATTTCAACAAATAAATTTATTTATTTCAAACTGCACAATCGTTAATGACTAATGAAAAGTATTCCGTCTTCCTTTATACCGAGCAGTATTTTAAGGAGTTCATGTTTTTTTTGTAAATTTTATCATTTCAAGCGCGTGTTATTCACTTTTTTATTCTTTTATTTATTAATTATATCCCTTTTATTTCGTATAAATATATGTATATCTTTCAACCAATTTCACAGGAAAGTTTTGAAATAATTACAGTTATGGTCGACATTGGAGTTTCCTGAAATGCGCGGCAGTCTCCTAGAAGAGGCGCAAGGCTCTGATAATCCTCGCGAGATATACAGCCATGAAGACTACGTGTCCTTAGTTCATCACAGTGGACAGGTAAACTATATTTTGTATTAGCGTGAAAGGGCCGGCCCCCCGATAATAAAATAATCTTTTGCGACTGTCGATTGTGTCGCAAGTTGCACGAATGTCGCTGTCAATGTCATAAATTTGTATGCGATTTGACACTTTTGACAGCGACAATATTGCAACTTGCGCCATAATCACGGTCGCTAAATATACATAATCAGCTTTGGATTTGCCGGGGAGGAAGGGGATCAATAGAGCTTAAAAGAACTGAAATAATTAAATAAATCCAAGTGAAGGGGGAGCCAATTGAACTTAATTCGAGGAATGAGAGGTTTTCTTTTTGGGATATAAAAAAACAACATAGTTTCCTAAAGCTCTGTAGATGGCGTTGTTGTGACTACGTTACTTACTTAAATTTTTTCTTCGTGGCCTCAATCGTGTTGCCACAATAATTCCGCCAATGTCAACTTTAAAAACATGTAAAAACATGGGTTCGAACCCCGCCAGTGTCGAAATTTTTCTTTCCTTTAATAACATCTTTTATTTATAAGTAATAATCCCCACATGAGGAATTCATGTCAAAAAACATTAAATTATCTGATAGTTAGGCGTTTCCAACATTTGCATTCTATCTGAAAAGGTAGACAAGTGGCCGTCCGAATTAGTTAAAATTCGGAGGTAGGAAACGCAAACACTACTTGAACGTGTAAAAAAGAAACAAAGGATAGAGAAATTTCGCGCTGGATGCCAACTGACACTGTAGCTCAGTTGGCAGAGCGACGGGGGCGTATACCCGAAGGTCGCGGGTTTGAACCCCGCCAGTGTCGAAATTTTTCTTTCCTTTAATAACATATTTTATTTATAAGTAATAATCCCCACATGAGGAATTCATGTCAAAAAACATTAAATTATCTGATAGTTAGGCGTTTCCAACATTTGCATTCTATCTGAAAAGGTAGACATGTGGCCGTCCAAATTAGTTAAAATTCGGAGGTAGGAAACGCAAACACTACTTGAACGTGTAAAAAAGAAACAAAGGATAGAGAAATTTCGCGCTGGATGCCAACTGACACTGTAGCTCAGTTGGCAGAGCGACGGGGGCGTATACCCGAAGGTCGCGGGTTCGAACCCCGCCAGTGTCGAAATTTTTCTTTCCTTTAATAACATCTTTTATTTATAAGTAATAATCCCCACATGAGGAATTCATGTCAAAAAACTTTAAATTATCTGATAGTTAGGCGTTTCCAACATTTGCATTCTATCTGAAAAGGTAGACAAGTGGCCGTCCGAATTAGTTAAAATTCGGAGGTAGGAAACGCAAACACTACTTGAACGTGTAAAAAAGAAACAAAGGATAGAGAAATTTCGCGCTGGATGCCAACTGACACTGTAGCTCAGTTGGCAGAGCGACGGGGGCGTATACCCGAAGGTCGCGGGTTTGAACCCCGCCAGTGTCGAAATTTTTCTTTCCTTTAATAACATATTTTATTTATAAGTAATAATCCCCACATGAGGAATTCATGTCAAAAAACATTAAATTATCTGATAGTTAGGCGTTTCCAACATTTGCATTCTATCTGAAAAGGTAGACATGTGGCCGTCCGAATTAGTTAAAATTCGGAGGTAGGAAACGCAAACACTACTTGAACGTGTAAAAAAGAAACAAAGGATAGAGAAATTTCGCGCTGGATGCCAACTGACACTGTAGCTCAGTTGGCAGAGCGACGGGGGCGTATACCCGAAGGTCGCGGGTTCGAACCCCGCCAGTGTCGAAATTTTTCTTTCCTTTAATAACATCTTTTATTTATAAGTAATAATCCCCACATGAGGAATTTATGTCAAAAAACATTAAATTATTTAAAAACATGTGTCACATCACCATAGAGTAACTTTTTAGCGAGTAAAAACAACAAAAAGAATGTTAAATATAAATACCGTCTTTGTTTATTTACTTTTAAGCTATCTTGGCTTAAACTGATATTTATCTAGACTTTCAAATCAGAACGTTTTTATGTACGTTCCGTTTTACGATATCATTACATCCAAGTGTGAAAAACGGTGTGACGTTCCTTTTCTACCAGTAACATAGCAAACCTGGCGCCATCTATCCTGAGAACAGGGAAGAAGAAAAAAAGAAAAAAAGGAAAACCTCCCATTAAGTAAGATGTATCTCTTGGCTTTCAATATAATTTGCCAATTTTTTTTCTTTTGTATTTTGGAAAAAAAACCATGTCCATGCCTCTTAAAAAACTAGTATTCTACTACACACATAGACTCATATGTCATGAATCTTAAAAAGGGGTAGTCAGACCTTCGAAAAGATATTCTACTAACACTTTTGAAAGTTGAGTAAGGCCAACTTGCCAAGATAAAAGATAGTTGTTGCTCAGTCTCCAGCCATATCGCCCCAACATAAATTAGAACCTCATTATTTTGATACACATTTTAAATTCTCGCGGTTTGTAGACATTATATATAGTAATAATTGGGATTAACCAACGAACGTTTTTAAAACCACTTACGTAATATGTTCTTTTGTTAATCCTGATTATTACTAAACATAATCTCATTATCTTAAGTCGTCTCTCACAACATCCGCGGGAAATACCTGATTAATCCTATTCCAATACAACACTACACACATTAATCCACCCAAATTTCCAGTACATATCCCACAACTACGTGGACCAATCGACCAGCGAAGACCCTCGAATGATGGCGTTCTTCGACTCGCTTGTCCAGCGCGAGTTGGAATGCCTGGCGGAAGAAACCGACTCGCTGGACGGGTCAAGCTCCGCTGGTTCTGTGCAGAGCAACGCTTCCGAGTCCTCGGATAGTGATCAGATTGTTGTAGACTTTCTGCCTTTGCCGCCTAAGAGACGTAAGTTTATAAAGACTCATACAATAAATTAGGTATGCAGGAATGCTAAGCGAAGCCAAATCAGAGCAAATTGGCGAGTGATTGGCGAGTACTCGCTAGGGCTCCTATAGACTAACATGGGAAATATTGAAGTGTGATTATTCTTCCGTGGTAAGTCCTACCTTGAATTTTACTGTCTCAACACCTGGTCATCGGTGTAAGTGACTATCATGCAAAATTCGGTCCTGATCGCTTGTATGGTTAGGGAGGAGATTCCTGGCAAGCGAAGTACAAACTTCGGGGTAAATGGAGCTTGGCTTCAATACATATTGAGGAACCATTTATATGTTGGCGTTCTTTGATTCACTCGTCCAGCGTAAGTTGGAATGCTTGCTGGTGGGTATATGGTCTGTGATAGTGATGATATTAAAGGAAACATTTTTATTTCAGCAAACACGAATGGCGCGCGAAGTCAAAGATGCCCGAACAGGCTGGCTCGGTTGGTCGCATCGCGGTATTCAAAAAACATGCGGTTGCAGAAAAAAAGCCTACTTAGGTAACAAACTTTCTATAAATGTAAACCACAACTGCTTTTTAATTATTTTGATTATGGTTAAATTGTATACATGCCAGCATTTAGAGTCCGTCTTATGCCAATTCAATTAAATAAAAAAGATTCAGAATGAAGATTTTAAGACACTTTTAGCTGATAGAAAAGATTAAAATTGAATATATAATGCTATTGTGTTTTATCGCCTTAATTAACCATCGTTACCTTAACGTATTAAAATACAGGATACAATTTCAGGCGCAACAAACAACCGCGCACAACACTGAGCAAATGCAGTAAATCTGTGTCCAACACGAGCGGGAAAGGAAAACGCGCTTGTCGAGCGATAAGACGCTCAGTTCGCCCCGCGCCCGCTCATCACGCTCATAGCGCTCATTCCGCTCATGGCGCTCATTCTGCTCACAGCGCTCATTCCGCTCACACTGCTCGCACTCTTTTAGCACGAGCTAGGCTTTCAGCGCCATCTAGTGAACGAACAGATTCGGATGAGCCGGCCCATTATCTTTTTAGGAATTCTGGAAGAGTAAGTATCGTTATTAATGAGAATATTAAATACTTTATGCGATGCTTTGAAAAATATATCAGATATTTGACATTATAAAAATGTGCTATGATTATACTACTGTGTAAAAAGTATCGGGAATATGTCAATAAAAAGACCCGCGTAAAGAGGTCGTTCAAATTTTTTTACTGCATGTTGGTAGCACTTTACTGATTTAGCGCGCAAAATTTGAGCGGGATCTGTCATTTAATTTGTTTTAAACTACATTTTTTGTTGGTCATAGTTTTGAGTCCTCGGCGATTTTTACAATGGAAAATATTGTTGAAAAAAGAGTGTGCCTTAAATTTTGTGTTTCGAATGATATTTCATGTGGTGAATCACTAAAAATGTTGCGAAATACCTACGGCGAATCGTGTATATCGAAAACAAGGGCTTATGAATGGTATAAGGCTTTTAAAGAAGGCCGAGAAGTAGTAGTAGACTTGCCTCGTTCTGGTAGACCTTCAACCGCTACGACCAAAGAAAACATCGACAGAATCAAGAAGCTAGTGCTCGAAAATCGACGTATGAGTCTGAGAGAGTTGGCTTGTGAGGTGAACATATCTTTAAAGTCCGTCCACAAAATTCTCATTGACATTTTAGGCATGAAACGCGTCGCCGCTCGACTAGTTCCAAAAGAGCTCAATTTTGTTCAAAAAGCGCAGCGAAAGCATGTCGCTGAAGACATGGTTTCCCGAGCTTCTACGAATCCGACCTTTATGAAACGTATAATAACTGGCGACGAGACATGGGTTTATGAGTACGACATGCAAACAAGCCAACAGTCTTCAGAATGGCGTCTTAAAAAGGAGCCTAAACCCAAAAACCGCGGCAAAGTCGCTCCAAAATCAAGGTGATGCTGACAGTTTTTTTTGACTACCGTGGTGTGGTTCACTCCGAATTCCTTCCAGAGGGAGAAAAAGTGAATAAAGAATATTATTTAGGCGTCATGAAGCGTTTGCGTGAGAGTATCCGCCGAAAACGTCCAGATTTGTGGCAACACAACTCATGGATGCTGCACCATGATAATGCACCATCACACACAGCCATTATAGTGAAAGAGGGTTTAGCGAAAAATTCAACAAAAGTTCTCGACCAAGCACCGTATTCACCTGATATGGCTCCGTCTGACTTTTTTTTATTTCCCAAGTTAAAATTACCACTTCGAGGAAAACGTTTTGAGTCGATAGATGCCATAAAAGAAAATTCGCTGAATGAGCTAAAGGCCATACCGCAAATAGCCTATGAAAAATGTATGGAAGACTGGGTGAAGCGGTGGAGATGTTGTATTGCAAGCGATGAGGCCTACTTTGAAGGCGATAAAATAAATTTAGATGAATAATTTGTACTTTTTGTTCTATTGACAAATTCCCGATACTTAGTACACAGAATGTATGAGCTACAGCTGACCTTATTTCTAAGATGATGTGGGTTCTATTTTGAACATGAATTTGGCTTATCCCTGTCAGTGTGCTAGTCATATGGTCGGTTGATTTATAATCGTTAATATTACTTAGGTAAAACAGCGAGATGAAGCCCATAATGCTGAGTGTATACACAGTCGCGTGACGATATATCCTTGCCTTTACCCCTTTTAACACTGCGTAAAAAATGTTAATCTGAACATCGGGAAGATCCAAAACTTTTAGAAAAACTAGTGCTGCACCTTCTACAACAGATATATTACCGGATAATGATAAATTTAAAAATTTTGACATTCAAAAAATATTAGTATTTAATTTAATAATAAAATAAACTATGATAATATAACATTCGAGGTTGAAAATACTGGGTTTCAATTACTCATACTTAAGCGTATACTCACCACGTCTTTTTGTTGCGCCGATACTTCGCAGCCAATACATTTTTGTTAATAAAAACGCGCTTGGTTTGCAAAGGCATCTCATGATAATAATTTGATTCCAGATAGTAAGACCGTTGCGGCGACGAATGAATCTATCGCGAGCTCCAAAAAGAAAAAGTAAAAGCGGCGTTTACAGAAAAGGAAGCTTAAGAACTAATGGTAATACTAATTAATCAATCGGCTTATAATAGCATATAACTTTCAGTGGATGTAGTACGAGACAATTGAGGGTCTGGAGGCTTCTTAAGGGATTAATGGGCTAAGTTGTTGAAACCCCTCGATCTACAAGTCTTTAACAGTTTTTTACTAACTTAACGTTTTCTTACACCCTTAATTCCTATTAGGGGATGCAATGAACCAAGTCTAGTTGACGTGTTCAAGGCTGGGTTAATATTTTCACCGTCTATGTCCTGATGATGATATTTTTTAGTCGTAAGTCCCAATGCCCTTTCTCCGGAGTTTTGTGCTTTTTCACTTATATTACTTAACACTGTGGTCTCAGAATTCATATTTTTGTTTAATTCTTAAATGTTATATGTTTTTTATTATCGCAGGTTCAGCAGCTATCGGTCGTGAAATTATTGACAGTAATATGAACAATCTAGACACGTATGATGATAACCTAACTTTACCTAGTACTAGTTCAGGTAAGCCTTTTAGAATCTTACGTAAAAAAATAGATACAAATATGATAAAATAATAAGTAGTACTAAACTTGTGATTTGGGTAGCCGTGAATGAAATGATGAAAGAATGCTGCGTAGTGCCGGCTTAGAATAGCACTACCCCATTTCTTCCAGTGGGTGTACGTAAGAGACGACTAAAGGTCTAGGGGCTTTTTAAGCTATTTTTGGGCGATGTGGTTGGAGACCCGTCACCAGAAACATTTATTATTACCATCTTTTCCCCAATCAACTTCCAAAAGTGGCTGAGGAATTTCTCATCGCATTCTGTCATGCGAGTGCTGAGTCAAGGCCTTTTTGGTAATGTTTTTTTTTTCTTTTTTTGTATATATATATTTTGCCATTGTCTTGTGTTAATTACCAAATAAACATTATTTCTTCTTCTTCTTCTTCTTCAATGCTCTGGCTACCCCGTTCAGGGATTTATAGCCGTGAGTATATGTATGTATGTATGTACAAATATGATAAAATAATAAATAGTACTAAACTTGTAATTTGGGTAGACGTGAATGAAATGAACTGTTATAAAAATACTAATCAATTAAGGACAGAAAAAATTTGACACCAGCAGGATTTGAACCCGCGACTCTCTGGCGTAGAATTTTTTCTTTCCTTAATTGATTAGTAAAATAATCCCCGCATGAGGTTTCATTCACAACAAAGTGTAATTATGTTACAAAAATTGTTTTAGGTATAACATTTCTGTATAACACGAATACACTTCCAAATAGATTATATTATATAATTTTTTTTATATTTTACCGTTTCTGAGATGCCTTTGATGTGACTCCATAATGGTGCTGGCTGAAAATCAGTAAAATAAGAAAATCAGTCGAATGCTCACAGAAAATGCTGAGACAGTACCGATTCGCTGTTGCAGCAGCGCAAGAAGTACTGATACTCTGTATCTTATAGAGTTGTATATGTGTTTTTGTATTTTTATTGTTTCTTTTTGTATTGTATCCGTGTAGTGCCGGCTTAGAATGTCGCTACCCCATTCTACCCACGGGTGTCGTAAGAGGCGACTAAGGGTATTGGGGCTTTTTATTGGATTTTTGGGCGATGCGTTTGGAGACCCATCACCAAAAACCTTTATTTTTACCATCTTTTCCCCAGTTAACTTCCAAAAGTGGCTAAGGTTGGTTACCCCTTCTAGGGAAATATGGCCGTGAGTATATGTATGTATATATGTATGTTCTTTTTGTGTTGTATCTATTGTTTTCGTGTTATAATTGTTTGGTTAACGTATTTTCTTTCTTTCTAAATACATTTATCTCTTCCAGGATACAGAGGCCAAACCACAGCTTTATTTAGGATAGCGGAAGCCGACTCAGACGATGATCCTCTAGTCAACACTAGGCCTATATCCCCTAGGAACCAGTCTTCGAACACCCCAACTCCTCAGAACCTGGTCAGCATCATACCAACCCCAATTAATGGGTCCAGAGATTCTCTGGGGGATAGTTTGAGGATAGAACCCCCTGAGGTTGAGGTCCATAATCAAACTCCACCGGAACAGAGACTAAGGAGTTTGAGGAGACGAAGAAATGGAAGACTTAGTATACATAGGTATTTTTTTATTTACGTATTTGTACTTTCAGTTACTATACCTACCTACTTAATACCTACCTAGCAATATTCGTTGTCAATATCCTACAATATCACATAACATTTATTGTATCAGCTATCTCATTCTGGCTACTTACAGCTATAAATCAGAAAATCGTCAGGCACTTTTGGAAATTCAGTAATGAAAAGTATTAAGGTAAAAATGGACACTTTCTTTTGTCCAAGTTGTATGGAAGATATTCGCTATTGACAATATTGACGGACTGATAATGGTTGGAAGAATTGGTATCTAGAATTTCGGAGTAGTAAACTTGATAAACATATTTTGCTTGCTTAATTTAAATCTTTTTGTTCATGAAAACCTCATGTGGGGATTATTACTAATAAATAAAGAATAAATAAAGGAAAGGAAACACTACTTAAACGTGTAAAAGAAATAAAGGATAGAAGAATTTCGCACTGGCAGCCAATTGACACGGTGGCTCAGTTGGCAGAGCGTCGGGGCGTATACCCGAGGTCGCGGGTTCGATTCCCGCCTGTGTCGAAATTTTTCTTTCCTTTATTTATTCTTTATTTATTAGTAATATTTTTCTTGCTCCCAACAGATCAGATTCCAGCGAATCTCCTCCTCCAAAAGAGAAAGAACGCTCTATAACTCCGATGCCACCGTCTCCCAAACCAAGTTACAACAGAACATTGGCTCGCCTCATGAACGAAACCAATGAGAGCGAGCTCGAAAGTAGTTGTAGCACCGGAAGCAGTGTCTGGAATACCCCACTGGCCCTACGGACCCCAGACAGTGGGGTCCTCACGGCCCCCGGAAGCAGTACCCTTAATGTACCTTTAACTGAAGCGTCAGATCAAGAATTTCATAGCCACAAGTTTAGACAAAGAGTGAAGAAAGTGAGGAGAAACTATAGGAACAATATAGAGTCTGATTCAAATTAAATAACAGACTGAATATAGTGTAGATAAGTGAGAATTTATTGGTGTTCGATGTAATTTTAGTGATGTGTTTGTATATACTGTGATGTATTTATTTGGTATAAGTGTTGTCCATAGGTTAGTAAGAAGTCGATGTGTTGTGTAGGATTATAAATATAATACTCGACTTTTTATGACTATTTATGAACAATTTATTTCTTTTAAAAATTATGTGTTTTTATTTCTAAATACGCAATGTTATTCATGGTTTCCAAATAAAAACTTGTGTCAGTTTGTTCAAATAACTAATTTAATTACGAATTCTAAATACTGAAACAACGAGTAATCGTTTGCTTTTTTTAATATTGTCAAAATTACTGTGGTTTTAGTTAGATATTTACCCTAAAGGACTCGGATATTATTTCGATACCTTTTTTAATGTTTCTAATCAAATTACTTGTGTGAAATCGTTAACTAACTACGACCACACTATATTCATTGCACTGTGATATTTTTTATTTATCAATAACTATTGTTAAAAAAAAAAGGTTTACATTTTTGATATAATCTTTCCTCTCTTATGCAGAATATAACCATAGATTTCACTAATTGCATACAGTGCCTAAGTGAGTTGTTTATACATCTGTGTTTTCATATATTGTTTATTACTAACAAAGTTTTATGTTAGGCAAAAAAACCTTTTCTTTTGCAAAGTTAACCTTTTTTATGTCTGGAATTTATTCTATATTCACTAACAAAATATCAGACTTATCATTTAACTGACTATCTTATACTATTCTTTGAAAGAAAAGTAGAGTACTAATATTAATAAATTTCTTCGCTTAATTCCGCTAAATACCTGTAGTCTTCATGCAACATGCACTGTGCACCGCCCGCCCTCCCACTTACAAGAAATCGAAAAGCAGACAATGCACCACACATACACCCGCAAGCGAAAACCACAGGCGGTTCGGCCGAACTGTCTACTGCTCGACAATGACTCGTGTTGAGTCGAAACGCGTCGCATATTTGTGGTTGCCTGTGGTTTTCGCTTGCGGGTGTTTGTGTGGTGCATTGTCTGCTTTTCGATTTCTTGTAAGTGGGAGGGCGGGCGGTGCACAGTGCATGTTGCATGAAGACTGCAGGTATTTAGCGGAATTAAGCGAAGAAATTTATTAATATTAGTATTGCTATGGATTTCTGCAAAGTAATGCCTTATTTCTACTAATTTAAAATGTCTTTATTTAGAATGTTTAGTTTTATCTGATCGTTTGAGCCACTTCCAATAGCTCGATTTTCGATACAAATATGACAAACTAAAAAATCTATACTGTACATTATACAATTCAACTTTGTTTAAATAAAAATTAACTCATGAGGTCACAGCGTGAAGTTTCAAGTTCTTCCATATTTTCTAAGCTATTCAAATTCTACCATGCTGTATGACCGTTATTCAAACTAAAAAAAATAAAAAAAAATTTTACTTAAATCATAAATATATTTATTTTAAAACTATAAAAGACTTGCAAATCACTCAAATAATTGTACGATAATGATAGAATAAAGTTAATATAAGAAAAGTTTATTAGTTTAAGTTTTGTGATCCTACCTACCATATAAATTATAGTTCCCTTTGTCACATCTAGCGACGGGCGATGGCTGAAGACGAATTAATAATAGGTGTGCTACCTTTACAACTCAGATCTGTAGTGATAAATGTACTGAATAAATCACTTATATATATTTACTTATGTAATATCGTAAGTCCATAGATGAATGTTATTTACTGTGCTTTAATGGTGTATGAATACAATTAAATAATGATCTTACTGCGTTTTTTTTTTAATATTACATATTGAATGGTGTTGTTAATAACTCACGGCCATTAATCCCAAAAAAGGGGTAGCCAGAGCTTTAGAGCTAGAAACTCGCCAGTCACATTTGGAAGTTGATACTTACATACATACATTACATGGATATGGACAAGTTGGTAGAAATAAAGTGTCGTTGGTGATTGGTCTTCAACCGAATCGCCCAAAAACCTCTAAAAAACCCGTGGGTAGAAAGGGTCTAGCGACATTCTAAGCCGGCATTACACGGCAAAATCTTTTCCCCGCTTTATTTCCAAAAGTGGCAGAAGAATTTTCTGATCCTGAAGATCTGGCTTCCCCTTTTAGGGATTTATAGCCCTGGGTATATGCATGTATGTATAAATAATGGTTATAGTATCATATAAAAAAATTAGAAATATTTTTAAATTTGTTGTAATTATATAAAACTAGTGGGTAATCCTGGCGCGACTACGTCGCGATCAATAAAATGAGTTTATTTTGAAATATTCCGACCAATCACAGCGCAGCTCTTTTGAATTTCTAGTGATTTTTTCTGATTAGCCGGTTTGAAAAAATTCCGACTAATCACAGCGCATCTCTGATCGACTAAAGTTTGCGCGCGCTTATGACACTCAAGCAAAGTCTATGGGCCAAAATCGAAACTTTGAAATTCTGTAACAATTAACTTAATCCAGTTACATCAGATGTCAATTTTGTGCACACCACGGCCGCGAACTGTACAAAACGATACCTGAACCAAATTTCTAGCTTAACTCATCGCGTCACAGGCTTCCGGGCAAGAAAGAGGCTTACAGAAATAATATATAAAGATGAGAGTATTTCAAGGTGAAACACAACCATACTGTACTCAAAATTCATTTTACTGCAACTCAAAAGCCAATTCCGCATTTTATTTTAAAAGTGTGCTGTGTTTTGGTTTTTTAATCAGCGGCGGAATATCGCTCCAGCCTTTAGATGCTGATGCTGCTAGTTTAAAGCGGCCCTTCGTCTTGGTAAGGTTGTGTTTTGGTAATAGAAGAACATTACGACGTTGCCGATTTGAAAAAGAGAGATTATGAAGTAAATATGCAGGCACTCCTCTCCTAACCACTTTGTATATAAAATAAGAAAATTTAAGATTTCTTGAATGTTCTTGATTGTTTAATGTGTTTCTTCGAGCAAGTATGTTGTAATGTAATGTCGTAGCAGTAACGCATACAAGCATATTGAACGCATTTTACATCACCAACCATAAATAGGTATTTTTCTTTCTTTAATTAAATGCGAAAGCCCCAACCCTTATCAATTTCCCTTCTCAACCATTTCCTGTCTCTTATGACCCCAACTTCGGGGTGAGATGGGATCACAGATACATACTTATATAAACTCACGCCGTTAGTGTCCATTGGGGTAGGCAGAGACTATCGATCGCCACTTTGTACGGATCACATCTCACATATTTGTGAGTTTTTTTTTTAATTACTATCATACATTGCAAAAACGTAATCAAAATATGAGCTGTCAGAGCTTATTTTTTTAATAGAAATTCAAATTAAATCTAGTCTTTCTAATGAAGTAAAAATCTATTGCAAAGTCTGAATTACACGTAACTAACCCTGTTTAACGGAACATAACTGATCAAAATGGCACCTGTCACCTGTCATCCAAAAACCAATACATCCAGACCAACCCTCCTGACTGTGTCATGTCAAAAGAAAAACAAAAATTATAACCTAAAAGGGTAACCTAATTCTCGATTTATTTTGGGATCGCAGAGGAAGAGAAGTTCTGAATTAAAATGGACGGTATCACTAATTATAATAGCTTTTTAGCTTTGCACAAACCTCAACTAATGCTGTCAGGAGTTCCCGAGCATTTTTGGTCGCCTTTATGCAAAAAACTTCGCGATCAGATTTTTGACTCCGGTCTCTCTTTCCAATTGGTTCAAATAGATTATGAAGATACCGAAAAGATGCCCTATAGTCCACTGTGGAGTGTACTAGCCATAAGAGACATACAACGTACAGATCCAAACCATATTTATCTCATTGATCATGCCTGGACTTTTAAAGCCAACTCTGTAAAACAAAATTTAAGGAATGTGCCAGGACTACTGGAACGAATGTGTAACATGATGCTAATCGACGAGAGTTCAACTGAAGATAGAATAGACAAGGTGTCTGCTCAAGTGTGGAAATACGCTCACACATATGCTATTGCTGGTGATCAATTTTCTGTAGAAGATAGAGTTCCAGTCTGGTATGTTTTAGATGAGCTGGGCTCTGGAATTAATCACTCGGATAATCCAAATTTTAGAGCAGTTCCATTTATTCACATCCCTGATCAAATGACTTATACTTTACTGTTTCCAATTGAGAATGTAGAGGAAGGTGACACTATAACCAGGAATTTTGTTGAAGGAGAATATTCAGATCCCATGCAGCGTGAAGCTATGTTAATTCCGTGGAAACATTATGAGCACTTCTATGATGAATTTTCGCAACAAGAACCAGAACCTAGTTATTTCATTGAAGGGCATATTGTTGAAACTTTACCCGACTTGGAACTCCTTCAAAATATACCACAAAGAAATGAAAAGCTTAAAGTTTATTCAGAATATAGATACATCAATGAGTATTTGTCATCCAGTGAGTTTGAGATTGTGAACGCTGAAGAAGAAGCAGATGTATTATGGTATTTGAATCATTTTAAATCATTCAAGGAATTAAGTGAAAGATCCCCTCACAAATTTGTCAACCAATTCCCATTTGAATATGTTATTACAGTAAAAGATTTGTTGGCAATAGTTTCTAGGAGAAACATAGAACAAGTGAAAAATGCAAATCCCATAGATACAAGACCAAAATGGTTACCAACTACATACAATATGAAAACTGAACTGGCTAAATTAGTAGCTAATTATATGCAACGGAAAAACCAAGGACTAGATAATAATTGGATATGTAAACCATACAACTTAGCTCGTGGTTTAGATACATACATAACAGATAAACTTGATTTTCTTTGTAGACTACCACTCTCAGGACCTAAAATAGCTCAGAAATACTTAGAGCGACCAGTCCTATTTGAAAGACCAAACATTGGTGCTGTTAAGTTTGATATTCGCTATGTTATATTATTAAAGTCAGTGAAGCCAACACAAGTGTATATTTACAGCAATTTCTTCCTGAGATTTTCAAATAAAACATTTGCTTTAAACAATTTTGAGGACTATGAACAACATTTTACTGTCATGAACTACAATGATGCAGCTCCTTTATATAGATTGTTATGTGCAGACTTCAAGGAAGAATGGAATCGGCAGTATCCAAATTATAGCTGGAAGGATGTTGAGAAAAAGATATTTGAAATGTTTAGAGAACTATTTATAGGAGCAACTATGAAAGAAGCGCCATGTGGTATAGCAAAAAGTCCTCAATCGAGAGCCTTATATGCTGCTGATTTAATGTTGAGTTGGGAACAAGAGAAGGGTGAAACAATAGTTCAACCAAAACTTCTAGAAGTCAATTGGATGCCGGATTGCCAAAGAGCTTGCCAATACTATCCTGACTTTTACAATGACATCTTTTCAGTTCTATTTTTGGATCAAGAGAAAGACACTTGTATCAAAGTGTTATAAATAAGCGAACATTTTTAGTCTATCAGTCACAAAATAATGTATTAGTAAAAAAGATATTTATGTTGCATTTTTCTAGTATGCCTTATTAGTAATAATATTCTTGGACTAAGATGACATTTTAGTTAGTCTAAGAACTTAAGCTGGCTCAAATATAGAATGGTATTAAAACTATACCAGAAAGATTATTCATATTAATAAAATGGGAAAATGTTCTTTACCTTAAACAATTTTCGAGACATAGATACTGGTTTTTTCCATGACATTGTTTATAAGAAAAGTCTAATTTAAGACTTTATCTATACATTGATTATTAAGAGGAAAAATTTGTTTGCAATGAATCCAATTTCTAAAATTCTTTTGCCAATGGAAAGTTAAAACCTTCAGAATCACAGGCATACATCACTGTAAATGTGGGTGGGATGCTAGTATCAAATAAATAAAAATATATAGTCTCATAAATCAAATATTATTTTATCTGATGACATCATGATTTTAGAGCAAATGTGACTTTCAAGACACTGAACTTTGTCTTGAAAAAAAATCATTTTTTTTGTTTTTTATGTAAGGAATGAAAGTATCAGCCCTTTGATGTATTTTTATAATTGAACTAAAATATCCAAAGATGTTACCACAATGGAATGTTAACTATTTTACTATGTTGCAACAACGAAATAAAACATTTAATACATATATTCATCTTTATATTACACATCACATAATCATAGCTTTAACAAATAAATAAATGATTGTATTATTAATAAATTTTGGAATCCTCATTTTAATCTTAATTCTTCTGCAATATTCTTCTGTCTTCGTCTTGTACAAATCCGAATGGATTATCGTCTTGCACATCCCGTTGGCTGAGAACGAACATTACTACTAAAACTATAAGACCTACACCTAGGAGTAACCAATATCTTCGGTATATACCACCGGCCCGCCGAACTCGCGATGCGGGTAAAGAATTTCTGAAAAAGAAAATTTAGTTTTAAATTAATCTTCTAATACATACATCTACATACTCACGTCATAAGTTTCTATTGGTGTAGGCAAATACTATAGACAGCAACTTTGTACAATCATGGCTTCAGATTCGACCTTCATCCACATTCATATTTTTTTTATCCATTCTCTTATATTCTTTATGTTTCGGTGATCGATGGCTTATACATATTGTATCACAATGAATATTTCGAAGCATAATGCATTTATTTACGCTCTTTGATTAAATATGAAGCGCTGAATATCAAAGATAATTTGAATTTATTGTTGTTAAAAAAATGCAACTTTCTAATTTCAGAGTCAGTAAAGAAATGCTTCATAGAGCCAATTATAGCATATTTATATACCCAGTATACATATACTCACGGCCACGAACCCAAAATAGGGGTAGCCACAGCTTCAGAGACTCAGCCACATTTGGAAATTGATAGGGGAGAAGATGGTATCAACAAAGTATTGTTGGTGATGGGTCTCTAATCGCATCGCCCAAAAACGAATAGCCCCATACCCTTATTCGCCTCTTACGACACCCGTGGGTAAAAAAGGGTAGTGACCTCTCAGCCGGCTCTACACGGCAAAGGTGTCTTTTCCAAATAAGTTTCAATAGTTTAATCGTTAAAATTGGTAATGGTGAATTGTATTGAGTCATATTATATTTGTGAGTATTAGAAAAAAGCGGCGATAAGCCTTCACCCCTATAACAACAATGTTCTATCCTATCAAAAATGCTCTGAACACCAAGTAAAAAAAAAATTAGTTCAGAATAATTGCTACCTTCTCTCACCACTTTAGGAATATAAGGGGTAACGATGAGACATTATTGAACTATAACTTATTACTTCCAAAAGTGGCTGAGGAATTTTTCATTCCAAAGCTCTGGCTACCCCGTTAAGGGATTTATAGCCGTGAGTATATGTATGTAACTTATTAAGTTTACTTACTTCCACCACCTATTCACCCAAGCGAAGGCGGATTTCTGCTTGTACTTATTGTCGTCATGATCGAAGTTCAGGGGTGTTCTTTGCTCCATAGACTTGCTCTTCCTTTGGGCCTGTCCACCTGTTAAATTAAGATGCTCATTATAAGAAGTATACTTCGATAGCTTAAACTCTATCCTTTCAGTACCAATTGCCTTTTTTTCCTTATTATTTTGTGTAGCAACCGTGATAGCCCAGTGGGTAGAACACTCGGTTATCATGCAAACGACTAGTTTTCAAATCCTGGGTCGGGCCTACACCAATTTGTCTTTTCTAAAGATATATGTGTGGTTAATTTATCATGGTTGTTAACGGTGAGGGAAAACATCGTGAGGAAACCCACATGGCTGAGTTGTACTTAGTCATGTGACAGTGTATTCGTACAAAACGGCGATAGGCCTGCCCCCTATCACGTGAGTACACTGTCCATGCAAAACGTGGGTACTCTGAACACCAGGTGACAAAGTCACGTGATGTTCAGAAGTATTAGTACCTCTGCCAACCCCTTCGGGGATATTCGGCGTGAACGTTTATGTTATGTTATTTTGTGTAAAAATATTTAACCAACCTAAATCATCATTCCTCTTAACAGTATTATCATAGAATGGCTCGTCATTAATATGAATTATAGAACTTGTCGGGTTAGCACGAAGAGCTGTCTCATCATCGCTGGCTCCTGAAGGATTGTTGCAAGGACTGGACCATACCCTCTTTTGCTCTAAGTTGACGAATGAGTGCCCGACTGTTTCAGTACTATTTGCTTGTTTCTGTTTATAAAATACGTACCTAAAACATCATTCCTCTTAACAGTATTATCATAGACCGGCTCGTCAGTGATCTGGACTATAGATGATGGCGAGTTGACGCGAAGAGCTATCTCATCATCATCGCTGTCTCCTGAAGGATTGCCGCGAGGACTAGCAGACCTGTCGAAGTAGTCGGGAGACTGACTGCGACGGTTGGGAGCTGCTTTCATGTCTTGGTCTTCTGATAGCTGGAAGGAATTAAAGTTAAGGTTATTGTGGAGGGGGAAGATTTGTTTGTTTGTAATGAGTAGGCGAAATGAATGTTGTTGGGAGTAAGACTATCTATTTAATCACATAATTGTCCTCGAATTCGTTTTCAAAACCTACCCTTTTTATATTTTGCATTGATAAAAGACATCAAACTAAACGTCTTTGCCCATGGAATGTTTATCTAAAATATTGTAATTTACAAAATAATTAAAAAGTGTCACTGGCTAGATCAAACTGGGAAAATATGGTGAGGTTCTTAGCCTCAGCTGACATAAAAAAACAACATCTTCTGATTTAACCAGATGTTTTTTTTTAGTTTGATGTATTTAATCAATTTAAAATAAAAGAAGGGTAAGTTTTAAAAATGAGGTCTAGGCCAATTGAACATGAATCAGTACTCTTATTATGTTTGTTTGTCTGTTATGATTATAAATATTATTTTGTCATTTAAACCTACAAAACAAAACAAGCATATTTTATATCCAAACAAGCTAAATTTTATAACGGGTGAAAAAATAACAATACCCATTCAAAGCTTGCACGGTTTACTATTCTAATAAAAACAGTAGAACAAAACTTACAAGTGGCAAGCCCAGTCCAGCCCTTGCCCAGTTGACTCCAGCCAATTTCTCCCTCAGCACATCAGCTACGGGCGACACCAAGTTGGGTGGTGGAAACACTGGGGTAGAACACGATGGACACTGGTATCCGGCCGGGGCCGTGGTGCGGGGCAGGGCACGGTATCGAGCCTCCGCACAGGACCAGTGGAATACATCTGGAATAGTATATTTCATTACTAGTACGGAATGGCTGTCATTGCAAAGAGTTCCGACAAATGTCTACCCGAGCCGAAGGCGAGGGTTGACAGTCGGAACGAGTTGCAATGACGGTTCCGTACGTGTACTGAACGACTATTTTTAATACAGTTGCGAAAAAATTAAGCAATTTAACAAAACAACTAAACTCCCAAAGATTATTTCTGGAAAATGGCGACATTTTTTCTTCACTTATTGTGGTAGGCAAAGGAAACTATGCCCATACAGCCAAGTCTTATGTATAATTTTTTTGTTGATATGAAATGAAAATGAAATTTAATGAGTTATAATGTAATGAAACCTAACCTCACTAATTCTATCAAATCATTAAATCAGATATCGAAACAAATTAGTCGATTTTGCCTATTATTTTGTTGTTGTTGATTCATGTTAATACGACCTATGCCACGTATTAACATGAATCATAAAAACTTCTTTGATTTTTTTAGTAAAATCTTTATGGTTGGTTTTTCTTTAAAATAGACATTATTTTGACAGTTGGGAAAGAAAACGCACTAGTGCGGGAAAGGTAAAGAAAAAGCACGAGTGTGTAATAGCCCACTTCCCGAACGCTATACGTCCCTGTAATACGCCACTTTTTGAGCAATTGTATTAAAAATTATATTTTTTATTAGTTTGTTGCTGTTGTGGGCTAAGCTTTTCTTAGCTGTAAGTTTTCACTTTGTTAGTTTTGACATGAAAATTATACATACATACATATACTCACGGCTTTAAACCCTAGAAGGGGTAGCCAGAGCTAAGGAATTTGAAATTCCTCAGCCACTTGTGGAAAGTTGAGTGGGGAAAAAAAGGTAAAATAAAGGTTGTTGGTGATGGGTCTCCAACCGCATCGCCCAAAAATCCCTTAAAAGCCCCAATACCGTTAGTTGCCTCTTACGTACACCCACCGGAAGAAATAGGGTAATGCTATTTTAAGCCGACACTACACAGCAAATTAAAATTATGTAGCAATAAAATGATTTGTTTAGTGGGAACTATGTTAAAGAATGAGTTTAAGTTCTGAGTTGGGACACTATAGTTAGTATGAAAACAAGTAGAGAGTTAAATCACAGTTCAAAGAAAGAATTGTTACCAAGGTTAGACGGAATTGAATTGTGATGGGAGTAATATTGATTTCTAGAGCCTTATCAATACAATAGTCAGAACCTGCTTCGCAGAGATAATACTTTCAATTTCCAAAGATTATTTAATGTTTTTTGACATGAATTCCTCATGTGGGGATTATTACTCATAAATAAAAGATGTTATTAAAGGAAAGAAAAATTTCGACACTGAAATTTCCAAAGATTGTATCCATTACAAAAGCTTGTGCACTATGAGGTTGTCATGTAGTCATAAAAAAATAAATGTATCTTCTAAATGTTGCCCAGCTCTGTTTTGAGAACAAACTCCCAGTAGAGAAAATATGATATGAAGATAGAGATAAAAGTCGAACAATAATGTGTATTATGAAAGTGAAGTTTGTACAAAAGGGTTGCAAAAGCTCCGCCACTATTGGAATTCGAGTGGGGAATAGATTGGAAAATTAAGGATCATTGGTCATGGGTCTCTACCCATATTGCCCAACAATTAAAATAAACACACAACACCCCAGTATCCTTAATTGCCTCATAAAACACCTGGAATGAAACGGTTTCGCACTATTCTAAGCCTACTCTAAACTGCCACTTAGACTTATTTACGTTACAATTTTGATCCAAAACAACTGAGTTTATCTTTATTAATTTAGAGTTTTCATAGTCCTAATGATATCATAACATAATAAATCATAAACATTCCCGCCATATATCCCCGAAGGTGTGGCAGAGGTAAAATACTTCTGAACATTAAGTAACACTGTTACCTGGTGTTCAGAGTATCCAAATTTTGCTTGGATAGTGTATTCATGTGATAGGGGGGATACACTATCACAAGACTAAGTATAACTTGGCCATGTGGGTTTCCTCACCATTAACAATCATGATAAATACATATACAACTTTAAAAAAGACAAACTGGTAGAGGCCCAGCTCACGAAAGATTGAAGCCATGCCTATCTGCATAATAGAGCAGGTTTTTTACCCACTGAGTTATCATGGTTGGTTTCTTAGAATCTACACTTTAATATTGTTTACAAAGGTGAATTTAGCTAATAATCTCGGCTTATTCCGTTTATCCACCCTAAAAAATCCTCCCTAAGGTGGATATTCGGAAACACGTGTCCGTCTATCCACCTTGAACGGGGTGGATATCCGGAATGCATATAATATGGTTCTTCCGATTTTCTACCCTGCCTACGTACAGTCATTTACAGAAAAAACCCCAAAGTTTGTAAGATATTTTTATTCAAACTGTAAGTAAGAAAGTAGGTATGTTTATCTTAAGTATTTGAATGTTCACGATGTTCCTTGGACCCATTTTGTGTTGTGTATGTTTCTGTAAATTACTGTACTTGGGGTAAAAAATCGGAAGAACCATATTATATGCATTCCGGATATCCACCCCGTTCAGGGTGGATAGACGGACACGCGTTTCTGAATATCCGCCTTAGGGAGGATTTGTTAGGGTGGATAAACGGAATAAGCCATAATCTCTAGTAACCCCTTTTAGAAAATACAGCTGTAAGTATATAATACCAGCCTGGTAGCAAAACTTAATAATGCAATGGTTTATAGGTTACAAAATGTTTTTTCCTATTGCTAAATTAACTTATCCTGAAGTTCTACTGATATTTATTTATAGGAAAAGGATTCATAACTATTGCTTTATTCTTCTGAGTAATCTATATTTAGTGATACAGGGCTGAGAGGTTCTGGAAAGGCATCCACTTACTGGATAATGCAATCTGAGAAGACTTAAGTCTAGAGGAAGATTGCAGGAAGCTTATGAATCAGGGGATCTTTGGGGTATAGTATATGACCAGCAGTAAATATATATTAGCTAAGGCAATGACGAATTATAATAGTAACAGCTTTGTAATATTATAGAAACAAAAAACACGCCCGGAAAAATACGCCGAAAAAACTACACAACCCATTCGGGGAAAAACAAACCACAAATAGTTTTCCCAGACTAGTGACCGACACTTACAAGTTAGGTTAATCCTACAATAATTCGTCACACCTACTCAATGTAATGTAAATTAAAAAGCTACTTACGATAGCACGTAAGCCGAATGCATTCATCATTACTCAAACTGTTTGTGCAAATTTCGCATATTGGATTGTAATCACTGTCTTGTAGCCATTGTAGATAGGACTGGATGATACACTAGAAGAAGATAAAACGGTGTGAAACACTGTAGAAGTATGATCCAGTAATAACTTAGTTAAATAAAACGAAACATACTTTTGGGTGGTTTGTTACCATACAATATTCGCAAACATTTACTCTATGTTCGAAGCAGAACTGATTAGTGACCCTTCTTTTGGGACACTTACATAGGCCCATTTTATTACAGTTAATGTACTGCTTAATTAAACTTTAACTTGTATTGTTTACTTGAAAATAACTTGAAAATAATAGTCATTTGTTGATTTGTAGGGGCCACGTAAATTTAAAAATGTATTTTGACATTGACAGTTAATATGACTGAACTGTAAAAAAAAAAAAATTTTCAAAGGGGTTTATACAGACTTGGATCATAGACCTATTGAGCCAGCTTTGTTTATCAACTATCATTTTACGCGACATAGAATGAGAGGTTTTCTTTTTGAGAAATAAAAAAACAACATAGTTTCCTAGAGCTCTGTAGATGGCGTTGATGTAACTACGTTACTTACTTAAATTTTTTCTTCGTGGCCTCAATCGTGTTGCCACAATAATTTCGCCAATGTCAACTTTAAAAACATGTGTCCACATCACCATAGAGTAACTTTTTGGCGAGTAAAAACAACAAAAAGAATGTCAAATATAAATACCGTCTTTGTTTATTTACTTTTAAGCTATTTTGGCTTAATCTGATATTTATTTAGACTTTCAAATCAGAACGTTTTTATGTACGTTCCGTTTAACGATATCATTACATCCAAGTGTGAAAAACGGTGTGACGTTCCGTTCCTACCAGTAACATAGCAGGTCTGGCGCCATCTATCCTGAGAACAGGGAAGAAGAAAAAAAGAAAAAAAAGGAAAACCTCTCATTCTGAATTAGTTCTCAAATAATTTTTAGGTTTGATATAAAATAATAATTTGCTTGGTGATTTATAGAATAATTAATAAGACAAAAGCTAGATTATGACAAAGTTTTTGAATTGTTGTTTCAGTTCCAGAAATCATCAAATCTATTAAAGTCACAAAAATAGACACAGTCAGGCACGTCAGGCAGTATTGCATTTTTTTCCCTTAATTCAGACAGTCTGTGCGTAACGCAATATATAATTTTACTTTATAAAGTCATAAAACCACATTATTATTATACAACATTAGTATTAATTAAATTATTTGTTTAATTATAACGATTTCCGATCTCCTACAAAACACATGACGTCATTTAGTAAATAATAAAACTGTTTCAGACATCGGTATGTCAGTAAAAACTCTTAATTAACCACATCTGAAAACTGTACCCTCATTAACAGAAATCCAAATTTTTTTCGTGCTTGTGACATGTGCTCATCAAATTTTCTAAGACTTTATCTCGCCAAAAATCAAATTCAAATTCAAATTCATTTATTGCAAGTCACATTGTGGGATTAGGTGGTAATGAGTTGACTAGATAAAATAGATAAAATAAAATTAATAACAAAATTCGTGTGACAGTGCAACATCTACAGAAAGGTGAAATAATGTGGAGATAATTAGTTTTCGTCAAGACACACACTCTCGGGAAGAATAATTAAAGCAATCAAATCAAATGAAAAATAAAAGAGCATGTATGAACACTGAACAGATTGATGGATGTAAACGAAGCTAGAGAGATCTTCCAGGATCATATAAAGTGGTGATCAAATACTCTGCTTATCCCATTGGGAACTAATTTATGGTTAAAAGAACTTACCTAAGTGAATTTCTACCAAAATTATATGAAATGTTACATCCGAAGAGATTTAGTAAACCATGTAGTCCGATTCAGGATACACTGCATGGTCACACCGTTTCAGAGCGAAAATAACGATTTTTCAACTCATTCCGTTCACCAATCGGTCTCTCGTCCTCCAATCTCGTTCCTATGTTCGGTTCTTCATTTATTTTAGAGGTATCTTAGCTGTGAATTTGCAACTGAAGGGTTAGATAGGTTCACCTTTCTCTGGGTTAGGGTGGGTACTAAATCTCTTCGGATGTAACATTTCATATAATTTTGGTAGAAATTCACTTAGGTAAGTTCTTTTAACCATAAATTATATTTCAATGTTACATCCTCAAGATTTAGTAAACCATGTAGATGTTTAGAGTTCTGGTTGCAAATGATAACATGTATTTGGTTAAATAAATTATTGCAAACAATAAAATTATTACAATTAAAGGTATTGGTGAAAGTCCATTTCCCATTAAATTTCAAAGTATTTAAAAACTGTCATTTACTACTAAAACTAGTATAATACCAAAAGTCAAAATACATATTTTGTTTATCACATATAGGATGATAAAAAATAAAGCTATACCAAACAGGTCGACTAGCCAGTCTATCTACTTGCTTTCTTAAACTACCAATGGGCATCCCTGATCAGTACGCAGCCAAAAAGTGTTTATGTCATTGTAAATGTAAAATGATTAACGAAAATTTCTTTCAAAATAGAAAGATGAATCTTTGTAGCCAAAGTATTTGAAAGAAGAATTAAAATACATGTAGCAACTATATCTTGAGATCTATACAAGAAGATAAAAATGCTTTCTTAAATTTATTTTTAAGAATAATATTTATAAATTACTTATACTCCCGAGATTAAAATACAATTATATTTATATGCTTAGGAATAAGTCCAAACCAAGAGGAAAGGTTTGATTTGAATTTGCGTTCCATGCATATAAATCAATATTCATAAGTTAGGTACAAAACTAACACCCATTTATATTTCACAAAAAATCGCCAAACTGTTGTTGGTTGATTAATTTAAGACATAAAACTTATTAATGAGTGCACTCTGTATTTGATACACCATACCTATAGAGGTATAATAGTACTTACTATTGCCAACCATATATACATGTATATATATATGACCATACCATAGCTAACAATATTTTACACGATTTCAGTAGAAACTGCTTAACTAATTCGACTGGCAAAATAATCAGAACAAGATAGAATTAACAATGCTTTCTTTTTGTTAAACTTTAGGTAATAGACATTATTATAATATCTTTAAAGTTTATAAGATTTTCTTAAAGATATTTTCTGACTTAATAAATAATAAAAAAAGAGAGAGCCTTTGAATTTGTTAAGGCCAAAAAAAAAGTCTGTATTTCTACACCTTTATTTAATATATGTCGAATGTTCAAAAAAGGAAACATTGAGAATTGCAGTTTCAAGGTACAAATGGAATGAAAAAATATTATAAGCATGAAGATCATGTTGCAATCAAGAATATTTCTGTAATAAAATTAAATATAACATGTGTATGGATATTATACAATATGTTTTGCTTGTGATGTAAATAGGTATATTTATGACTCGCCTTGACAGAATATGTGTTTAAAAAGAAAACCATATCTTGGCCTGTATCAGTATTTTCCTTTAATTATACGAAAATATTGTTCGGTTGAACAAAGCGGCGATCGACAGTCACTGCACACCCAAACGGGAACCAATGGCGTGAGATATGATTGTATGTATACATACAAAACAAAAAACGATAGCATGCTCCTGATCGTACTATCCAATTAAATAAAAGTAAATTATTGACGTAAGAAATATAAGGGAATTTCATACCTACCCTGCTACATACCCGCGATATACTTTTGTATAGTAATATTTCTAAGACCAACTAGATTCAAACCCAATAAAAGGGAACTATCTTCAGTTCGTTTTCCTCGTATGACCATGACAAGACCGTAGACATAAAAATAACCACCCTTGCATGCGGATCCATAAGCAGTTATAAATACGTTCTGCAAAAGGCGATTCAGATAAAATATAATGATATGTCGGCAAAAAGAGGAAGTCAATTGACTTTGGTTCATCGGAAGTACCGGAACGCCAGCGCCACCACGCGGCGCTGACAGAGTCTAAGTTTCGTGCTACCGGTTGACGACGCGGAGGACATTCTCACGGTGAACCGCGGTCGAGGTGCAAGCTAAACTAGAAACTGTCTCGCGTTCCGTTTAAAAACCTACCTAGTGCTACATGTGATTAATTTACTAAGTGATTCAATTATTGTTAAGAAGAATTACATTATCATTATTTTGAACTATCTCTACGTTTGATTGATCCGACATTCCCGTAGACCGCCCACACACGATATCTAACTATGGCAGATAACAGTGAAATTACACCACCCCCGTTATCGGAAGTGGGATCAGTGCCGGTTCAACAGCAACAACAGCAAAAAGACGCCGTTGAAAGTGATAATTGGCGTGCCATGTTTGAACAGCAAAATGCAAACATGAAGGCATTGATCGCGGCTATACAAGCGCCGAAAAACATCAACCACGTTGAGCTGCCCGAGTTCGACCCTGACAAGAAGGACATGGACGCGAGATCATGGTGCACGACCGCAGATTTGTGTTTTGGTGAATATCCGTTGCAAGGCGCACCGCTGGTTTTGGCTATAAGCAAAGCGTTAAAAGGTGCCGCATCGACATGGTTATCGCAAGTCGCATACAAAGGCATTACATGGACCGAGTTCAAGGTACTGTTTTCAGCGAGATTTGCACTGACCGAAACTTTAGCGGCTACGCTCATTAATTTGAGTAGTGATAAACCGAGCGAAAACGAAACGCTTGCCGCTTACGCAAGTCGGCTGATGACGTCACTTACTACCCGCTGGAAAGACATGAATAAAGAAGAAATTGCCGTGGCTACAGTTATTGCTCACGTTTCGCAATTTGATACGAGGATCCAACGCATGGCCTTCACAACTAACATCACATCGAGGGAAAAATGCAACAAGAATTACATGCATTTTCGCACTTGAAACGTAAGTTCACGGCGCCGAATGAATCTTCCAGTACACCGGATAGCAAGCGAGCGAAGATTACCCCGCTCAAGTGTTATAATTGTGGTAGAACGGGCCATCGTCGATCAGAGTGTAGGAGCAAGTCTATGGACAATGGACGAGCAATAGTGTCGGCAACAGCGAGTCAAACAACTCAACAAACAGCAGCAAGGGGGCCGTTGGTGTGCTTCAAATGTGGCAAACCAGGCCACATTGCCAGCCGTTGTACGAGCGGCGGTCAAGTAAACGGCGGCAGCGGCGCGGGTGCGACGCGCAGTGAGCGGCGCGT
The DNA here is from genome assembly GCA_963576735.1 of Bedellia somnulentella. NCBI lineage: Eukaryota > Metazoa > Arthropoda > Insecta > Lepidoptera > Bedelliidae > Bedellia > Bedellia somnulentella. Next base: position 15,429,215 of record OY755185.1, read on the forward strand.
TGATGTCTGCGTCGTGCAACCACCGACGGGGTCCTTGGAACATAAAGGTGATCTATATTGTTTTTCTTATGATTCGGGTGCTGAACGCTCGTTAATTAAGGAAAGAATTGCGGCCAAATTTAGTGGCAAACGAGTAAACAATGTTGTTGCAATGACTGGTATTGGTCAGACACGAGTATACAGTACAGAACAGATTTTATGTTGTGTTGCGATTAATGATCACCATCTTGAGATTATATTACATGTGTTACCAGATAGTTTTCTGCAAAGTGATATTATGATTGGACGAGAAATTTTGAACTTAGGCTTTTCTGTTAAAACAGAATTTTCATTGATAAAAAATTGCGTAGTAAATTCAGTAACACACGAGACCAAATGTCAAACAAATCTGAACGAAATTGATACGGATGTTGCAGGAGATAATAAGTCAAATCTCCTTCAAATATTGAACCGGTTTTCAAATTTCTTTATATCTGGCATGCCTATTACGCGCGTAAATACTGGTGAACTTAAAATCCGACTAATCGATTCAAATCGAACCGTGCAGCGGCGACCCTATAGGATGTCAGTAGAGGAACGTAGTGCAATGCGTGAACTCGTCAAAGAACTTTTAGAGGCTGGTATTATCAGGCCGAGTTGTTCTCCTTTCGCAAGTCCTGCTCTGTTAGTACAGAAACGCGATGGGGCATTGCGCATGTGCATTGATTACCGCGAATTAAATAATAACACCGTACCTGACAAATATCCTCTGCCGTTGATTTCTGACCAAATAGGACGTCTTGGTGGGGCAAACTACTTTTCAAAACTTGACTGTGCTAGCGGCTTTCATTTGATCCCCGTGGATGTAGAGTCGATAGAGACCACTGCATTCATAACACCCGAAGGTCAATATGAATTTCTGACAATGCCCTTTGGCCTCAAAAATGCAATTTCTGTTTTTCAGAGAGCCATTATGAATGCTCTAGGTGACCTTGCTCATGACTACGTCATAGCTTACGTTGACGATATTTTGATCGTCTCTACCAATGTAGAGTCTGGATTAGAGCGGCTTGACGTCGTGTTGCGTGCGCTTACTGAAGCTGGTTTCTCTTTGAATTTAAAGAAGTGCTCCTTCCTTAAGACGAAGGTAGAGTTCTTGGGATTTGAAGTTGAGGCTGGCCAAGTGAAACCCAATCATAGGAAAGTGGAAGCATTAACTGCTCTACCACCACCACAAACTGTAACTCAGTTGAGACAGTTTATTGGATTAGCTTCTTATTTCCGACAATTTGTGCAAGATTTCTCCCGAATAATGGCCCCGCTCTACAGACTAACATCTCTTAAAGGTGAACTAAATTGGAAGCCCGAACATGAAATCATTCGTCAAAAAATTATTTCAAAGTTGACAAACGACCCAGTATTGATGATTTTTGACCCTAAGTTCCCGGTAGAGCTTCATACTGACGCTAGTAGGTTATGGCTCGATTCTTTTCCAAGTGGTAGATGGCAAACGTAGAGTAGTAGCTTACTTTAGCAAGCGAACGTCCCCAGCTGAGAGCAATTATCATTCGCATGACCTCGAAACGCTAGCCGTTGTTAACTCTATAAAACACTTTAAATAGTATCTCCACGGTAGAAAATTCACAGTTGTCACAGACTGTAATTCTTTGAAGGCGTCGCAGAAAAAACACGATCTAGCCCCGCGAGCTCATCGATGGTGGGCTTTTTTGCAGTCTTTTGACTTTGATGTGGTTTATAGAGAAGGCAAAAAAATGCTTCACGTAGATTTTCTCTCGCGGAACCCCCTTCCTTGCAATCCAAAGCCGAAAGTTACAAATGTAGAGTATAAGCGCATTGATGTCAACCAACTCTCTTCGAATTGGCTTCAAGCTGAACAGCAACGCGATACTGAGATTTTGAAAATTATAGGTGACTTGGAGAGCGACGAAATAAACGAGCAGGTAGCTAGAACCTATGTACTTCGTTCAGGTATTCTCTACCGAAAGATACAGCGCAATGGTAGAACTAAATGTTTACCTTACTTACCCCGGGCGTTAAGATGGTCAGTAATTAATAACTTTCATGACTCTCTTGTTCATCTCGGTGCTGACAAGACACGTGAAAAGCTATATGACTTTTACTGGTTTCCTGGTATGACCCAATACGTGAAAAAGTTTGTCGAAAATTGCGTAACTTGTAAAATAGCAAAGTCTCATTCAGGAAAAATTCAAGCCGTATTGCATCCGATCCCAAAAGTAACTGCTCCGTGGCATACGGTTCATATAGACGCGACGGGTAAATTAAGCGGCAAAAATGACAACAAAGAGTACGTCTTCGTTATAATAGATGCATTCACTAAGTACGTGTTGCTCTATCATACGGCCAACATCGATTTTAAAAGTAGCATTCATGCGGTTACTCAAAGCGTTGCACTTTTTGGTGCTCCTACTAGAATTATCGCGGATCAAGGTAGATGCTTTGCCAGTAAAGAGTTTCGCGATTTCTGTGAGAGCAAAAATATCAATCTGCATCATGCAACAAGCAATAATAAATCGTGGCAAGATGCGTTAGGTGAGGTACAGCTCGCAATAAATTGCACTATGAACCGCGTGACGAAAGCTTCGCCGCTCGAGCTATTGATTGGTAAAATAGCAAGGCCATTGTCATTGATGTGTAGTAGCGATGTTGATACAGAAATCGATATTGAGGAAGTCCGTAAAAATGCGTCAGATAATATTCAAATATGTGCGAACTATGATAAAGCTCGTTTTGACAGTACAAAAGCCGAGATCAAAAAGTTTTCAATAGGCGATTTCGTTTTGTTGGCCAATGAAGAACGTAACCAATTGAAGTTAGACCCGAAATTCAAGGGACCGTTTAAAGTTATTGAAGTTTTGAATGGAGACCGGTATACGTTGAAATCTTTAGACTCTAAGCGTACTTACAAGAACGCACACGACAGGTTAAGAAGGATGCCGGGAGGTCATGTACCAGCGGAGGTTAATGATGTTGATTGTGTTGATGAGCAAGAGCGTGAACAACAGTAAGCACTCTATAGGCCGTATTGAGGTCGACTATACCAGTAGCTATTACGTAGTCGTAGCCCGGTAGAAATCGGTGTCTCTTGGGGTAACTCAAGTAGTCCGTGGGTGCGCGGTGCGCGTTTGGCTCTGGCGGAGGTCGTGGTCCGAAGTGACCGTATCGCGTGTAGTCAGTGGGTGATGCACGCGTGTGTTGTGTGGTAGCTGATAGTCAGCTGGTCGGCTATGGCAGCCGTGGCTATAGAGGTGGCATACTTGACAAGTTCGGTTGGCTTTGTTGTAAATAATGTGATATTTGGTGTCTGTTAAATGACTGTTGCAACTGGTACATGGTTATCTCTGGTTTCTTCTCATATTTGTTTTGATTTAGAATATGATCCAATCTTTTGTAAACGTTGTAAATGCTTTAATTGTATAATGAATCAAAATCTGTGATTTGAGCTGTAAAATTATGATTTAACAGAGAGTAAAGTAATGAAACATAAAAAAAATGAGTTTCAATGTTCTAAAAGCAGCCTGCTTGAATCATAGATTGAAAATATTTCTGGTAGAGTCGAACGAAAACTTTTTCGTTTTTTCTTCTCCGGTTACAGGTTAACTCACGAGGACGTGTGCTAGCAGGATGGCCGTGTCGGCAAAAAGAGGAAGTCAATTGACTTTGGTTCATCGGAAGTACCGGAACGCCAGCGCCACCACGCGGCGCTGACAGAGTCTAAGTTTCGTGCTACCGGTTGACGACGCGGAGGACATTCTCACGGTGAACCGCGGTCGAGGTGCAAGCTAAACTAGAAACTGTCTCGCGTTCCGTTTAAAAACCTACCTAGTGCTACATGTGATTAATTTACTAAGTGATTCAATTATTGTTAAGAAGAATTACATTATCATTATTTTGAACTATCTCTACGTTTGATTGATCCGACATTCCCGTAGACCGCCCACACACGATATCTAACTATGGCAGATAACAGTGAAATTACACCACCCCCGTTAGATATAAGTTTAGTTTAAAAACTTCCAAAGGCCAACTGCTTTTTATATATAATTTTTATATTAGAAAATTCTTTATTTAAATATGTAAAAATATATGAACAAGTAACAAATTCAAATTTGTATGTTGGCAATTGCAAACACGTAAGTGGTTTTGCGATGGAGAGGTTTCAATTGTGTCAGTTATGCTATTGGAGCCCTGTATTTACTAAATACCAACAGAGACATTCGTAAAGATAAACGGTAAAAATGGTAAAAAAAATTAATGGTCTAGAAGGAAAACGATAAAATTTGTCAAGTTTGTGAAAACTGAATCTTTTCGTGTTCTTTACCTTTGGTAAAGGCATACGTACAATTGCTAAAAGAAACAAAATGTAAGATTCCTTTGAATCTATTGTGTTATTCGAGATGATTCCCTTGTGATCTCTGAATGAATTTCTCGGTTTAAGAACTAATCTACAATCTCAGTCACACATTTATGAATATTTGTATATAATACATATATTTCATTTACAACACATGAATAAAACGTTTCTCGTACGTGGCCCTCAAAAATTTCAAAAATTAGTTGACATAATGAATTTTATGAAAAAAAAATTCTTACACCCTTCCACGACGTTATAATTTACAAAGATATGAATGGATCATCAGCATCATCAGCACCTATGTGCATTGTGACAACACTGAGTGTACCTGTGAGCGTCTAGCAGGTGGCGGCCGGCGGCGGTGGCGGCGGCAGTGACGTGACATGTCCATCACGGTCTTCATCACGGCAGGTACAAGCACAACCGTAGCGAGCGGGGACAGTTGCGGCGGCGGTCTTGTAATGCATAGACAGCAAGATAGTCCGTCGTTTTTCGTATGTGGGTAATAATGAAAACTATTTTAATTTTCATATGTGAGTAATAATGAAAAACATTATTACCATGTGATTATTCAAAATAATGATGTTGATTTATCCATAACAAGGTTATTGGATATGTAACTAAGAGCCAAAAGGCAATCAAAGCTGATATTGTGTTTGTGATTTTTCCAAACTATTATTACGGCAAAGTCAGCACCTCAAGTGAAATTCACTGAGTAGATTATCAGGTACCTGTCGATATACTTACCATCATACTGTTTCATGTTAATCCTGCTGGGATATATAACCCCAATGTTCAGAGAACTCGTCAGTGATGGGAACTATGGTCGTCTCGACCTTTAGGTTGTTCTTGCTTGGGTATGTCATTCGTACTGGTTCGTATGACACATTATTTTCCGACAACTCAACGTTTTTATAGTAAAAACTTACGGTCGGTGCACACCGTATTATTTAATATACATGTAGTAACTATTTACTGATTGATGATAATGCTGAAATGAATAAAGCTACTTTCTGGGAAGTATCTCGTACAACCACTTTAGGAAAGCGCATGCCAATTGATCTTCTGGATAATAACTCGTATTACCTCTTTAAGAAGATTAAAAAGTTGTCGATGTATAATATTATTCATTATGATAACGTACGGTAGGTGCACACCTTATTATTTGATATACATGAAGTAACTATGTTCTGAATGACGATTATGCTGAAATGAATAAAGCTACTTTCTGGGATGTATCTCGTACCACCACTTTAGGAAGGCGCATGCCAATTGATCTTCTGGATAACAACTCGTATTACCTCTTTAGGAAGATTAAAAAGTTGTCGATGTTTAATGTTATTCATTGTGATAACGTACGGTAGGTGCACACCGTATTATTTGATATACATTTAGTAACTATGTACTGAATGACAATAATGCTGAAATGAATAAAGCTACTTTCTGGTAAGTATCTCGTACAACCACTTTAGGAAAGCGCATGCCAATTGATCTTCTGGATAACAACTCGTATTACCTCTTTAAGAAGATTAAAAAGTTGTCGATGTATAATGTTATTCATTATGACAACGTACGGTAGGTGCACATTGTATTATTTAATATACATGTAGTAACTATGTACTGATTGATGATAATGCTGAAATGAATAAAGCTACTTTCTGGGAAGTAGGTATCTCGTACAAAAGAAAAGTATTTTAAAAAAAAAATCTTTTGGTATAACGCCTCATCGCGTTTTGAAATTTTAGTAGTTGGTTATACATATTAATCATGTCACCTTTTGGGGGATATCTTGTAAAACCAGTTCAAGAAAATACATTATGACAATCAATGTTCTGGTTAATATTCCTTATTATCTCTTTAAGAAAATTTTAATATTGAACATCTTTACTGTTTTTATGATTCATGACACTTTCTACGCTGTATCGCGTAGGTAAAACCACTTTAGATATACATTACCTCAATCTTCTGGGTAATATTACATTACTTATTATCACTTTAATAAGACTAAAAAGTGGGTCATTGATAAAGTTAATTAGAATTATGTCACTTTCTGCGCAGTATCGCACCATCACTTAAAAAAGTGGATTGAAGAAAAAACAGTATAATAAGTATAATAACTCATTAAGGGGCTTAAGAACATAAAATGATTATATTACTCACCGCATTTTTGCCGCCAACTATCAAAAATGAATTTACTTAGATAGTATTTCAGAGGTAGGTCCTTGTCAATTCATATATTTACTTGAACAGTCATTATACACTGGCATTTTCTAGCTGAAAAGCTGTAAATATATGATTGTAACAATTTCTATTTTACGGAGACGAGACGTGTTTCCAATGCAGCACACCTAAAAAGAATGAAGAACCGAACATAGGAACGAGATTGGAGGACGAGAGACCGATTGGTGAACGGAATGAGTTGAAAAATCGTTATTTTCGCTCTGAAACGGTGTGACCATGCAGTGTATCCTGAATCGGACTACATGGTTTACTAAATCTTGAGGATGTAACATTGAAATATAATGGCGTGTGCATATGTATTAAAATTACTCTAAACTCAAATTTGCAAGCTTATATAAAAGACTATGCGTTTGTCTTTCTCGGTCTTAAATATCGGTCGGTCGGGTTGTATTATTAAAATACACGATTTCATAGATGATATATAAGATAACGATTATTATTTTAATTTACTTGTATTCGAATACAGTAACGTGAAATTAAAAGGTGTTACGTATTTATAATTGTGTGTCAGTGGTCAGTCCCACTGAGTTATGAAGGCTGATATATCAACATAGCCGTCTTTAACTCATTGGAGGCCCTGGGCATATGAGGAAAATGGGGCCCCTATGACTTTGACAGAACACTGTTTTGTTAGAATAAACAAAGAAAGTAAATAAGCAAGTTTCTAGATTCATTTTCATTGACAGTCACATTAAATAAATAGATAATGCAATTCTTTTAACATTCACAGGTTAGTACTTAAGAATCTATATCGATTGAAGAGGAACCCTTCTCGATTTGAGATGGGCAAAATCATTAATCACTCCTTCAAAATCAAAATAATCAAATTTATCCCTGAGGGGATCCCCGAAGGGGTTGGCAGAGGTACTAATACTTCTGAACATCACGTGACTTTGTCACCTGGTGTTCAGAGTACCCACGTTTTGCATGGACAGTGTACTCACGTGATAGGGGGCAGGCCTATCGCCGTTTTGTACGAATACACTCATCAAGTGAAGTAGACAGATCGGGCGTACTGTCAACGCTAATGGAAAAATATTTTGCTATTTTAACCTCATTAATAATTTTTTTTAAGACCTGTTTTCCCATTATGTCAATAAACTCATTACAAATATTCGCTGATAAATAAGAAATGTTACCTTTTCCAGGATTCCCAATTTTATTTAAGTGATCTGCAAGAAATGGATCAAATTCACTCAATAATTCAATACATCCCAGATAATTTCCATTATTGGGAGATCCTAGGATTTCATTATCACTGCGAAACGGAAGCCCCCTTGATGCCAAAAATTTTACAACAGCTACAATCCGTTTAAGTAAATTTGTCAAGTAATCTACTTCTCTTTGATGTTGAGATAGTAAATCAATATCTACTCTACCAACTGCTTTACTTCGTGCCAAATAAGTCATCATAGATTGCCTATGTGCGGGGCTATTTTCATGTGTTAAAAGTATGTGATTAATGTTGCTTCCAATCATTACATCCACTCGGAGAGCATAGATTAACATCGGAAGGGTTAAACAACATACATACATATATATACTCACGGCTATATTTCCCTAGAAGGGGTAACCAGAGCTAAGGAATTATAAATTCCTCAGCCACTTTTGGAAGTTGAGTGGGGAAAAGATGGTAAGAATAAAGGTTTTTGGTGATGGGTCTCCAACCGCATCGCCCAAAAATCCAATAAAAAGCCCCAATACCCTTAGTCGCCTCTTACGACACCCGTGGGTAGAAAGGGGTAGCGACATTCTAAGCCGGCACTACACGGCAAGGGTTAAACAAGGAGCATGAAAAACAAAATACAGAGTTTTTGGAAGGCAAGTACAACAACCATTTTCTTTCGACGCTTTCATTGTTCTCAATTTGCGAATAAATAATGCTTATAATAGAAAATCATTCTATAATTATAAATGCATAACACCTATTAATTTCACGTTACTTTATTCGAACACAAGTAAATTAATAACATTGAATGCAAAGGGATGCAAAGAGGTGTGGGTTCAAATCCTGATCGAGTCACGCCTATAACAGTTTGACTTTTCTTAAGATGGGCGAATATGTTGAAGAAACTCACATACCTAAGTTGTACTACGTCATATGACAGTAGATTTGTACAAAGGCGGCAATAGATGTTATAAGTCCATAGGTGCCCCTATTAAAATGTGCCTTAAACAAAAGTTTTCTAAAATGAACAATATGATCAGACGTTTAAGTAAGTCTCGCATCCCAATGTTTTATGGATATTTGGTAATTCGAAAAGTTATAAATCTGTTCCTACAGGTTATCATGATTGATTTCATTCTGAAGATTAATGGCCAAAGAATTGGATAAACAGATGGTTTGATCAACTAATAAATACTTACAAATTTACGACAGTGTTTCAAGGTAAAGACTATTTTAATCTATTAAACATACGGTTTATTACTGTATCAATAAAAATCACAAATTAAAGCATTTTTTTAGGCTTATACCAAGACCAGGCTATAATAAAACATGTATAGAATTATTTTGTTCGGGTATACTACAATCCCCACTCGGTTTGCCCTCAAGATTACCAACAGTGCCAATGATAATAATTTAAGATAATTTAAGGCTTTCTGACAGATATTAATAGACGAAAGCAGTTTAATTAAAACCAGGTTAAACATATTCGCAGCGATCGATTGGTCTGCGCTTCCAATTTAATAGGATGTTGGGCCTCCCACGATTACTCAGCGTTTTAATTATAATAATAATAATATTTTATTTTATATATTCTTTATTCATAACCACAGCAATACATCAAAACATCAAATACATATTAGAATAGGCTTGGTAGCAAGCTACAAGTACGATTTTTGTATTGATATTTTCAATATTAGGCACATATATGAAAATAGGTTAACTAATATTACTTCAAGAGAATATAGACCCCTGACCTCAAAACTATTATCAATGAAAAATTGAAGCCAGTGACTCCACGGTGGTGCATGTATGATCAGTATACAATTATGTTTGCAGAAGCACATCACATACAAATATGCGATAGCAAATTTATTGCAAAATCACACAAACAAAACAGCATTAATGGCTCGAACAAAAAATAAAACCATACTAATAAATAAAGGAAAGAAAAATTTCAACACAGGCGGGAATCGAACCCGCGACCTCGGGCTTACGCCCCCGTCGCTCTGCCAATTCAGCTACCGGGTGAATTTTTCTTTCCTTTAATTATTAGTAATAAAGATTTTGATTTTGATTTTGATAATCCCCACGTGAGGTTTTCATGAACAAAAACATTCAAATTATAAAACCATACTGTTCATTATAAGTGATACGACAGAAATACATATACTCAAGGTCATAAATCCCAAAAAGGGGTGGCAGAGCTTCAGATCTAGAAACTCCTAAGCCACATCTGGAAGTTGATAGGAGACAAGATGGTAGAAATAAAGTAGCGTTGGTGATGGGTCTTCAACCGCCTCACCCAAAACCACTTAATAAGCCTAATATATCCTTAGTCAACTCTTATGACACCCGTGGGTAGTAAGGGGTAACATTCAAAGCAGGCAGTACACGGATGATGATACGCCAGACAGTCACTTTAAATAATAATATAATAATATTAAAACGGCGTAGGGATGTGACGACCCCACCGCCCATTGTTGGAATGGCAGGATGACATGTTTACCAGCTTGCCATTCCAGCAATGCAAATAGTCAGCGCTTGAGTTTGTAGGTGTTGACCGTGTCTACAAACTGGTCTCAGCGCAAAATAGAGCAATAACGGTCTCCCCGGGGCAAGTGAGTGAAACCCCGGGTGAATCTTCGCTCATCGTAAAATGGCAGAAAATAGAAACGATGAGCGAATAGGGCCGCTCCCCAGGGGCTATCGCTGGAGTTTGCCTGTAGACTGATGGAGCGCATCGATGATCTGAAGCAGAAGATCGCTGCTTGGGGTAAGCGAATTAGGCGATATTCTGAAAGGGTAAAGAGGTACCAACAGAATCGTCACTTCATGAGTGACCAGAAGAAGTTCTACAGAACTTTGGAGCGTCCCGATGTGGTTTCGACGGGTCAGCGACCGGAAAAAGCCGACGAGGTTGCCTTTTGGCGTGGGCTTTGGTCGCTGCCTGTTGATCACGAAGAGGGCCGATGGTTCGAGGCGGTCGAGGGAGCGTGCGAGCCCATAGCGCCCATGAACCCCGTCAACATATCCGAGGAGGATGTGGTGGCTGCGATCCGTAAGGCTCCGAACTGGAAAAGTCCGGGGCCGGACGGATTGCACCATTACTGGTTGAAGGGGTTCACGCGCTGTCACGCTACTCTCGCCCGTCAGTTCCAAAGCGCCCTCGAGAGTGGGACGCTCCCGAACTTCTTAACTACTGCGGTCACTCATTTAGCTCCAAAGAGCGATGCTACCGCGGATCCATCACAATACCGCCCCATTACTTGTCTTTGTACAATTTACAAGACCTTGACATCCGTTCTGAGCTCCAAGATTACTCAACACATTGTTGATAACAATGTGATATCTGGAGCTCAGAACGGATGTAGGGGTGGTAGTCGCGGTAGCAAGGAGCTGCTCCTCATCGACGCGGTCGTAGGCCAACTGGTCAAACGCAACCGTCGGAACTTCTCCGCTGGCTGGATAGACTACAGGAAGGCGTTCGATTCGGTACCTCATACATGGCTCATGAGGGTCCTCGAGCTGTACAAAATTGATAGTGCAGTTCGACACTTCCTCGGGCAGTGTATGGGGTGCTGGAGAACGATCCTGAGTTTAGACGGTCAGCGGATGACGGATGCGGATGACCAAATTGATATAAGGAGAGGGATTTTCCAGGGCGATTGCCTGAGTCCAGTTTGGTTTTGCTTGGCCCTGAATCCTCTAAGTACACTCTTGGAGAATTCGGGGACAGGCCTTCAGTTTCGGAGAGGCGGACCACGCTTGCCTCATCTCCTTTACATGGATGACCTGAAGCTTTACGCCCCCACGGCTGACAGATTGGCGGAGCTACTGACGATCACTAACGATTTCAGTGGTTCCGTCAAGATGGAGCTCGGGGTCGATAAGTGTGCGGTCATCCATGTTGAGAAGGGGCATGTCGTGCACTCTGATGGTGTCGATGTCGGCACCAATCATTTGAGGGCACTCTCCGAGGCTGAAACATACCGGTATCTGGGCATGTCACAAACCATCGGTGTGAAGGTGGCAGACGTGAAACAGGGTGTTTGCGAGGAGTTTTTTTTTTATTTATTTATTTATTTGAGAAACAAACGGTACACAATATTTCAAATAAGATAAAAATACAGAGAAGTTCTTGACCTATAAAGTTTCTACCAATTGATATACAGACGATACAGAAAAACGCAAATTAAAATAACTAATGAAAACAAAACAATTATACATCAGTTGTAATATGGATAATTTATACAGATGAAATTAAGTAAGTTAAATGAATTATATTGTCATTCCCACCAGACCACTACAAGATTACAAAATATGCATAGAGATTTTAGGAAATAATGTTATCAATATTTTATGATAATAAAATGTACCTAAATAAGATACTTACTTTTCAAGGTTAAAAATACATAAATTAATAATATATAAGATAATTATGAATGAAAGTACTTAAAATACATACTTTAATAATAAATATAACATAATAAGTAAATACATAAATATAGTATAATAAATAAATATAAATTCAAATAATTATATTAAGAGAAAATTGTATGACTCAAACATTTAGGGTCAATCGGCTGATTCAACAAACTCCAACTGTTTACAAAAGTTCTTAAATTGAGTTAATGATAAATTGAAAATGTCAGCTTCGGAAAATTTTGTATTGTAAGAAATAATAGCACGGGAAATAAATGTGTTGGTGGCATAATTAGTCCTAAGAGATGGTGTGTGGAATGTGAATGAGTTTCTAGTGTTGTGGGACGGACATCTGAAGTTTAACCTTGATAACAAATAAGGTGAATCAATTAGATTATGGATGGTTTTAAATAACATTAATTGATCCCTAGTGTCTCTAGCACATTTTAAGGGTTTCAAGTTAGGAAGGTTGTTAAAGTATGGAAATCTATAGTCGAGGTGTTTAATAAACTTATTTTGAATTCTTTGAAGCATTTTGATATATACTTGATACATGGGGTTCCATACTGTTGAGCCATATTGGAGTATTGGTAGTACCAATGCATTATAAAGTGTTACAATAGTTTGAGGGCTTTTAAATTCTTTTGACTGACGAATTACAAATCCTAGCAATTTATACGCTTTGGAGAATATGCTAGAAATATGTTTATCGAATAGCAATTTAGAGTCAATTATGATGCCAAGATCTCTAACCTCACTTGTTCTTGAAAGGACTTTGGAAAAAAGTGAATAGGGGAATAAATCATATTTGGTTTTCCTACAAAAGGATATAATATGGCACTTGTCTAAATTAAGTTGTAAATTATTATTACTACAATAGGTAGCAAAGCGGTCAAGATCCGACTGCAAGGCAAGGCAATCACCGTAACACGTGATAGTTTTATATATTTTGGTATCGTCAGCGAATAGAAGAAAGAGTGAATGGAGAAATACTTTGTAAATGTCATGTTTATGAACGCCTGAAAAGTGTGCTTAATAGCTACTTGTCAGGCGTTAATAAGATCCGAGCCATTAACTCCTGGGTCATGCCTGTACTGATGTACACGTTTGGCGTGCTCAGATGGACTCAGTCCGAACTAGACGCTCTGGACAGACGAGTCCGCACGACGATGACCTCTCATCGAATGCATCATCCGAGGTCGTCGGTTATGAGATTGTATATCCCGCGGAAGTGTGGTGGTCGAGGCCTCTTGAGTGCCAAAACCATGCACAACCGCGAGGTATGCAACCTCAGAAACTATTTTTTGACGATGACGGATGATAGTATTCGGGGAGAGGTGGTCGCTAGTGATAAAGGACTGACTCCCTTATCGTTGGCCTCACAGGATTGGTGAACCCCGGAGGTACTTAGCACCTCTGATCGGGAGTCCGTATGGAAAGAGAAGGAGCTGCACGGGAGGTTTTACAAGGTACTTCACGAACCTTTCGTGGACCGTAAAGCCTCCCTGCATTGGCTGCGTTTCGGGGACCTCTTTGGGGAAACCGAAGGTTTTGTCTGTGCAATACAAGACCAGGTTATCAAGACGCGGAACTATCGGAAATACATCCTAAAGGACGGTACCACAGACATCTGTCGAGCATGTGGCCGTCCCGGAGAGTCACTTAGGCATGTTATTTCCGGTTGTTCGGCTCTTGCTAACACTGAGTACTTGCACCAAGCAGCCAAAATCCTGCATCAGGAGCTCGCTCTGAAATACGGACTCTTGCAACAGAGGCTGCCGTATTACAAGTATCTGCCGGAGCCAATCCTAGAAAACGACCGTGCCAAAATCTATTGGGACCGATCCGTTATCACGGACAGGACTATTCTAGCGAATAAGCCTGATATCGTGGTATGGGATCGGTCGCAGTCGAGGGTATTTCTAGTGGATGTCACTATCCCTCATGACGAGGGTCTCGTGAAAGCCGACACCGAGAAGCGTCGGAAATATCTCGATCTGGCTCACGAGATCACCGACATGTGGGGTGTGACTTCGACAGAAATAATCCCAATTGTTTTGTCCGCGAACGGGTTAATTCCAACCAGCCTCGCGACCAACTTGAGGCGGTTGGATTTCTGTGGCGTGTCGGTTCCAGCACAAATGCAGAAAGCGGTGCTGCTCGATACGGCTCGGATCGTCCGTCGGTTCTTGAACCTGACTCCCTGACCCCAACCGACTGTGCTTTTGTCGGGGAGTACCGCCTCTCCCATTTAAAATTTATATTTTCTTTTTCGGCCATGGGAGAGGCGAGGAACTAAAAGTCATGCCCAAAATAATAATAATAATAAAACTTTATTGCAACAAATACAATACAGTTCACAGAAATACACAGTACAATTCATTACATTACATTGCAAATACATAAAAGATAATACCTGGCACATATTGTTAGCAATAAGAGCTACTCAGCTGATGCTTCGGAGTAGTACACCAATGCACATAAGGCAACAAATGCACCACTCCTAGGCGCTGGTTTTCAGTATGCCCTTCGGAATAACTTAAAACTAAATTTACAAAATAAAAATAAAAAACCTTATAACATAAAAGAAATTAAAAACTGAAAACACACATCAATAAATAAAAATTCTCGTAACAAAAGCATTCAAACAGTACATTATTCAATTAAAAAACTACATTACTATTTCACAAAAACACGCATTTAGATTTGAATTTTAAAAATATACATATACACTTACAAACATATATATAAACAACCACATACATATACACACACACACATCTACATAATACTATTATAATATTAGCCTACTGGGTTGATTTCACAGATCTGTGGTTCATTTACTTATCTTTTAAAAGAAAGGTTTAATTTTATTATAAAATAGTGGTCCGCCCCGGATTCACACGGATGGCTTTAAGTTTTTATACTTTCTACCCCCACGATATTTAGCATGATGATATATATCCTATGTCCTTTTCCTGCTTCTAAGCTACCTCTCTAGCAATTTTTAGCCAAATCGGTTCATCCGTTCTTGAGTTATAAATAGTGTAACTAACACCACTTTCTTTTATATATATAGATGTATACTTGTCAATACTGTACTGTCTACTGAAGAGCAGGGCCGAATTTAAAGATTCAGAGGCCTCGGGGCAACAAAGGAGCAGAAGCCTCCTCGCCCCAAAATATTTTCCAAATAAAAAAATATTTAATTGGTAAAAGGGATCTATAGAGCTAGTGTGGATGGTAATGTTAGTAGAGGACGACCACGGAGAACACACTTGGACCAAATTGAGAGTGTGCTCAAAAAGGCTGGCGTCCGAAGTATGAAAAATAAAAGAGCATGTATGAAAAGATTGATGGATGAAAACGAAGCTAGAGAGATTTGTTAGGATCGTGCGAAGTGGCGATCAATAGTCTCTGCCTACCCCAATGGGAACTAATGGCGTGAGTATATGTATGTATGTAAAAAATATATGAAAAATATTAGAGTTTTTCAATAAACAGTTTATTGTGAAATCAAGTAGATTCCCTTAGTATAGCTGTAGGTTAAGGTAATAAGCAAAAAAAAAACATATCAAAGGAAAAGATTCTTACCAGTGTTTACTAGTTTGAATTTGAAAGTTTTTTCCGAAGTCTCTAAAGTGAGAGCTCCCTGTTTGCCCTCCCCTAGTCCGGCCCTGCTGAAGAACAATATGATACATGAGATCAAAGATAATCATTACAGCGGAGGTGGACTCTAAGCCCGAGCTGAAACCGACGTCTATAATGCATCGAGCTTAGTAATAAGTAATTGATTTCGAGTGTCATACGATTTCACACACTTGTAAATTAAATTAATTAGAATTGTTTAAAAGACTTACTTTTGTGGTTTCCGTTAGACTTTTGCGATCTTAAGAGACTCACGCCGTATATTCCCGAAGGGTTTGGCAGAGTTATTAAAACTTCTGATCATCACGTGTCATTGTTTCCTGGTGTCCAGAGTATCCACGTTTTACTTGGACAGTGTACTCACCACAGATGTGTATTTGGTACTCACACAGGACTAAGTACAACTTAGCCATGTGGGTTTCGTCACGATGTTTTCAATCACCGTTAACAAGAATGACATATAACTTGGTGAAGGCCTGACACGAGATTTGATCCCTCACCGTCATCACGGTAAGCGGTGTTCTACCCATTGAGCTAACACGGTTGCTTCCAAGAAAATTACTTGCTAACAAAAAGGAAGAAGAAGGAACTACTGATAAAAATTAAGTTTTGTTTTCTTAATCGAGCCGCAGATTGCATTAATGATAGTGAAGATGTGGCTAATCACTATAGAATGTAAAGATTTAAATGGTAATATTTAATAGTTCAGCATTAAATCAGTTCATAAAATTAATGCAAGGAAGGTTTTGTAAAATTGTACTTGTCCTGTACATAACGTCTTTTCTGCCGATGCATGCAGACGTAGAATATAGAAAATATTGCGTAATAATAATAAAAAAGTAATAGTTTTGGTAATAAGCTGCTTTACATACCTAAATCGGTACCTATGTGGAGTTTTGTATGGAAATTCGAGGCAGTTATTGTCGAGCAGCATTACTTTCAGCAAAATACAAATAAGTTCGACCGCTTCAAGCACGATGGCTATTATTAACCAACTTAAAAAAAAGGAGGAGGTTATCAATTCGCCGAAATATTTTATCGTCACGATATCGGTTAGAATGAGATGACCGCATACGATATTAAGTAAGTGCGAAAGAGACAGCTGTTTTATGCCACGCGATATCTAGTCAAAAGGTCGCTCGGACTAGTTATGCAGCTTTGTACGCAAAGCTGTTTAGAATTAACTAAACCATTCGCGGAAACCAGGAGTGCGATTTCGTTACCTCAGTTTCGAACACTTGCCCGAACATCGACATGTGAGATAGCTACATGCACTAAATACCGTTGACTGCAATCTATCTCATACTACAATATCGGGGTTAGTTGCCTGAATTTTGGTACGGTAATTTTCAAGAATTGCCTCCTGCCATAAAGCATGTAGTTCGTAATACGGGTATCTAGTTCGTTATACGGCACCCTAGGAATTGGTTGGTAGGCAACACAATTAATAAATTATGTTGCCTACCAGCTGTGCCAAATGTATTTTTCGTTTGTAAAACTGTATTTTAGGAAATATTTTTTTGTGATGTGCGGTAAAGAGCTTTTCTAATTTATATTCTATCCCATATTTGGATTGCAAGACAGCTGTAGCAATATTTATAATCATGCAAATGTACAATCAAGCTGAGAAATATTTAATATTAATTGATCTTATTTCCTATATTTTTAGTGCCATTAATATGTAAGAATAATAATCGTGATGAAATGTTTTTTTAAGCAAAACGTGCCAATTATAAGTTATACTAAACTTCGCCGAAAATCTATTGCCTATATAATCGAACCAACTTTCATCAATACTATATGTTATTTTCAGTCAGTTTCAAAAAACCCATTAACACAATCTAATATGTTACCTCATCAAATAACAATAGATTTCGAATTCGAAGGTCAGTTTCACACACAGCCAGCACACACTTATTTCTTCAGAACACGTACCTTCATAATGTATTTAGTATCTTCAAAGAGGGAATTGATCGACAAAAGAAAACTGTTCCCAAATTGCTTTCGCGAGAAACTCTTTGTCGGGCTTTGATCTTGTTTGCATTCAACCATGTTCGATGGAAAAGCAAAAACGATACACGATATACTTATGTGTGATTATGAGTTAGTGTTCTATATTATCTTTTTAGTTATATGTTACAATTCGCTAAGCTAAGTTTTACAATGTATTCGAACAATATTTTCTTCAAATTAAATCAAATAAACCTGAATAAAATTCATTTTATCAAAAAACTGTAACAGTGTTTGACCTTCAATCATCTTTTAAAGACATTAGTTTTCGTAGTTTATCAATAAAATATCGAAAATCATAGGTTTAGTCAATTTAATATCGAAATAAATATCATTTGAGATCAAAAATTCACGAATTGCTTTGTAATCGGAATCATTTTAAATAAACATTTCGCTTCATTTTCATTTCAATAAGTTATTTTTGCGATCGATGAATTCATTAAGAGTAAAAGTTGAACAGTTTTACAAAATCATAACTTGACAAATAGTTATTTAAATTGAAAAATATTCAAATTAGTACGTTATTTTTGTGTTTGCTAATTTTACTAGCTGTGTATTTTTCTATGAATTTGTCCACACGTTACAATATTAATATTTGAATACATTTGCCGTTTAGTTCTCTTCGGAGGTATTGCGATTAATGGAACAGAGGTTTACAAAGACATTGTTTCGTCATGGCATTGGAAACATATACCATATATTTTATATACAAATGTTAGTTTTTTTTTTGAGATGACAATGATGATGATGATTATGTGAGGATTTGCTAGGGTTATGTAGCTTATATTACTGAGTAGTATAGCTTTCTGATCAAGAAAATTTTCATGATCAGTTAAGTATTTTCGAAATTTAGCTTTTACAAAAAAATCAAAATTACAAAGTTTACATACATACATACATATACTCACGCCATTAGTTCCCATTGGGTTAGGCAGAGACTATCGATCGATACTTTGTAAGATCCTGACAAACCTCTCTAACTTAAGTTTACCTCTTCATATAGTAAAAGCATTCCATCAGAGGCCACTCGCGGACCAAGAACATCCAGGCACCAAGCTCGTTCATACAAACGTAAATGGAAGCCACACAGGCTGTAGGGCGAGCAGCAACCGAAAAAAGCATACTAAGTAAATAGAAAAGTATTGCTATCGAGGAAAGTATAGACAGGAACACTAAAAAAAACAATTTATCAGTGTTTACTTCTTTAGTCTTTGTTCAAAACGAGAACTCAAGACAATTAGAAAATGATTATAATCAGTTGTTTTTCCCGTGACAACGTTTTATTACTATACCTAATACGAGTACATAAAATTCACTTATCACAGTGTTCGTCACCAAACTCCTCCGAAACGACAGAACCGAATTAATATGAAATTTTTAAAACATTCGAGGCGCATGAGAATAGTTTTATAACTATTTTTTATTCTCCTAAGTAAAAGTATATTTATATATATTTTATTTTCTCTTCACCGTTTACATAATAAGGCATTAATATTTAAAACAATAATATTTTAAACAACAATAGAGTGAAAAGCTGGTGCCTGAAGTAGGTTATTCGCCTGTCTACGGTCTGAGTATAACAAATTAAATTTAAGAAAAACAAAACAAGTAAGAAATAAATAACGGTTGTGTGTGTGTGTGTGTGATGAAGTGACGATGTGATGTGAAGTGTCTAACTTATATGGCAAAACAACTGACTATGTGATGTATAAAAACCATTTGTGGCCCCGTTTTCACTTATGAAAGTTTACTTAAGGTTATACAATAGAAGGAATGCAATTTCATTGTCGTAAAACTATATTGATATGTGTAAACGTTGCTAGCTTCAAATCAGTATTCCCTGCTATGTTTTCATATGTAATGGACAACCAGGAGGCCTAGATCCTCACAGCCCATTTATGTCCCCACCAAGGGGCTCGAGCCTACCCTATATAGGGCGCTTTGGCCTCATCACCACGCGCTGGCCACGGAGCCTAGTACGAGCGCTATTTTATGGTCACGATATCGGTGAGAATGAGATGACAGTATACGATACCTAGTAAGTCCGAAAGAGATGGCTGTTTTATACCACGCGATATCTAGTTAAAAGTCTCTTGCTACAAGAACGTAATGTTATGTTTATATTATTTGATAAACGTGGTGAGGGGTTTCTTATTGAACCTTATTCTCAATCTAAATGTGAATCTTCCGCGAAGTTTGTAACTTGCAAAGGTTTCATATTTAGTTTATCTATCGTTAATAACATATTTGATTTAGATACATATATACCATCATATACTCACGCCATTTTTAGCCATTTGGGGAAGGCAGAGACGATTGATCGCCACTTTGTACACTGTGTCTGGCAAATCTCTGTAGCTTCGTTCACATCCACCAATCTTTTCATATACGTATATAACATTACTCATTATCGACCCTGTAGGAGTCATGTTAGAGCGCACACTACTGCGGACTCACTCGCACATAGCCAGCGTCTCACTCATATTCCTACATCGCGGAGTGTAAATGTTTTTCGAGTTAAGCATAGATACAAATTATAAGTTGGTACATAGCAGGGTGTACTGGCCAGTATATCGTTGCTGTTCCCACAGTGGTGACCCCTCGATAAGAACACACGCTTCTTTCTACAACATTTCTCAATCTACCCGCAACTTCCATTCCTCGCTTACCTCACCATACCATTCATTCAAGAGAGCATCTACAGGCATGCAATCACTGGCCTGAATTCTTCACACCACACTGAATTCGGTAATTGGTAATAGGTACCTCCTAGCTTTGATATCGTCGTATCGACTAGGAGGGGAGTACTGTGGGAGTATGTTAGAACGCACACTACTGCGGACTCACTCGCACATAGCCAGCGTCTCACTCATATTCCTACATCGCGGAGTGTAAATATTTTTCGAGTTAAGCATAGATACAAATTATAAGTTGGTACACAGCAGGGTGTACTGGCCAGTATATGTTTGCTGTTCCCACATACGCTTTTTTATTGCACTTCGGAGGCCTGCCTTTTTGAGCACACTCTCTATTTGGTCCAGATGTGTCCTCCGTGGTCGTTCTCTACTCACATTACCTTCCACACTGGCTCTATTGATCTCTTTCACCAATTTAATGTCATCCATCCTCTCTATGTGCCTAAACCATCTTGACATTACTTTTTCTATCTTTTTTACAATATCATATTTCACACATAACAAAATTTTAATAATATATTTATTTTAACATAAAAAGATATTGAGGTTGTCTGTCTATATTTTCTGAGGTAGAAAAGAGAGTGATAAAACTTCAAACTTTTTCTCCGAGTTGAGCAAGTGTTCGTTGTAATTTAATTTAAATTCGTTCTGTATTCGTTTTAATTTCATTTGAATTTCTTTTCCCGCAGAATTTCTGTGGTAAGAACTCAAAGTTTGTTTTATTGTGTTTCTAAACTTTATGTTTTTGTGGGCTCGCCGCAGTGGCCGTTACTATCGGAAAACGATTTTTCCGGTCGGATTTTGGAATATTTTTATACTTATTTGTGTTTGAATTTTATTTCGCAATGCAAAACACACACGATGCATGATGCTAGCTTGCCAGACGAGGAATATTTTGCATGCAAACGTTTCGGGAAATGTAAAAGTCTGGTTCAGTTGGCTGCTTTGGAATATGCGACAATGCGGTCCCGTTGGAAAGCTGGACATTTTAAGTGAACCAATTCTTGCGAGTATACGTTTCGTATTAAAATAAATGTTACTAAAATATTGTTGAAATAATTCCATTTTAAAATAGAAGTTTAAATACATACATACATATACTCACGCCGTTAGTTCTCATTGGAGTAGGCAGAAACTATCGATCGCCACTTTGCAAACTTCCTAGCTTAGTTCACATCCATCAATCTTTTTATACATTCTCTTTTATTCTTCATACTTTTATAGCTTATGTATAAGACCTTTGTTTATTTTGTGTTCTCATCGCTTATATCGTGATGGATGGATGAAGCTAGAGAGGTTTGCCAGGATCGTACAAAGTGGCGATCGATAGTCTCTGCCTACCCCAATGGGAACTAACGGCGTGAGAATATGTATGTATGTATCGCTTATATCCTAAGGGGTACAGCATATGGAAATAAATATTTTCTAGCTACTTTTAAAAAGGAAACGATAGTGGAATAAATCTTAAATAAAGTGATGAATGGTTAACCGAATTGCCAAATCACTTCAAAAATCCCTACAGACATTGGCGCAGCTACCCGTGGGCTCAGGGTGGGGCAGCGGCATTGTATATTATAGAGTTTTTTTTTATTGATAAGGTACCTTACCAGGTCAGAGCCAGGGTGGGGCGAGAACCACCCACCCTGCCTCAACGCGGCTAAACCCATGCCTACAGATACATTTTTACTTACCTCGATCACCACCAACTTTTAACAATGAAATAATAATGATTGACGAAATACGATATGGAATTATAATGACTAATGACGATTTTATTTTAAGTCGTTTTTCTGTGAATTATTTACCATGCCGCCTAGAACCTAATCTCGTGTGGCAATCGTGCGAGTGGGAGACAAAGCTTTGCATTTAGCTATTCTTCTAGGGAGATATATTCAACTAGAGAGTTTAAAATGTTTAATAGATTATAAACGTTATTGCGAGTTAATAAATTCCATTTTTCTGTACCATTTTTTGTTAGTGATCACTCCCTGATAAGATTAAAACCTCCATGAGCGTCACAGAACAAAAGATTCCATTATCCTTTTTTATTGCTTTTTAGTTGTTTATGAGAAACATCAGTCATATCAGTACTTTATCAGTATCAGTTTTGGAAAATTTAGAAATAGTTATAAAATGGAGTAGGTTCTGTAAAATAGTAATAACAAGTAGTATTTTTGACCATATTAATACAAAAACATGTCGCATTCAGAACAAGAAGTTGAACTGGAAATATATTTCGAGCCCGAGTTTGAAAGCACATCCGAAGAAGTCCCTATTTCAGAATGGTCGTCATTAGCCATTGAAGAACCTGAAAATAATGAAAAGAAACTTTTATATGCACAAGGTCTTTTTGACAAAGGCAGTGGTGAAATATGTACAAAATATATTGGTCTATCGGACAGTGATGTATTTACACATCCCCATTATCAATATCCGTCGGTCGTGAACCCCGGAATAGAGGTAGCACTTCACGGACCCATACCTAAAAAACAATTTGATAGTGACGGTAAAGACTTGTACTTAGAAATATGTGACCAATTAAATCTTTGTCCTTGTCGCAAATTTGTCCAAAATTTGATTCACACAACTATCGATTTAAGCTATTACGGTGTTAATCCTGAAGGTATTAAAGCTATGAGCAACGCTTTGAAACATAATCATATGGTTGAAGTTTTTATCCTGACAGACAATTTTCTTAATATTGATGCTTGTTATCATTTGGGGGAAATGTTGATGACGAACAATTATCTTGTAGAATTAAATTTGTCTGGTTGTAAAATACGTAAAGAAGGCGTTGAAAGAATCATCAGGGGGTTGCGTAAAAATAAGACATTGCGCAAGTTAAATTTAAACAGAAATGCTTTGACAGATGAAGGGGGTGAAGTTGTTGCAAATACTTTCGCTGAAAGAGGTTTCCCAGTCCTAGAATTAAAAGTCAGTTACAATGACCTTAGCAAGCTGACTACTGAAGCCTTAATATTATCTTTTGAAACGTATAATCATCTCACAGCAATAGATTTATCATGGAACAAGTTATATACAGGACCAACCGCTAGTCTTTTAAATACCCTTAATCAGAACCAACGTTTACAAATGCTCGATTTATCATGGAATTCTCTGGGCGGTGATACAATCACAAAAGCAGTGAGTCTTCTATTAGTGAAGTGTCAAAACCTGACGCACCTTAATTTAAGTAACAATAAATTTAATATCCTAAATACAATAACAAAAGGGATCGTACTTGCCAAAAAAATTCACACCGTCAACTTATCTTCAAATCCTATATCTTCTACGGGTGCGCTGAATATGTTGAAAAAAATATGCATCGCTAGTTCTAAACGTTTATCAATTAAATATATATTCTTAGATAATGTTTTAGTAAACAATAAATTTGTAAGTCTCTACGCAACTCTGAGAAGTTCTAGAGACATAGAGATTACTTTCGAAGCAATGTTATTTGATGAAACTCCACTGAAACCGACGAATATAAAGATAATTATATTAAAACGCCTCAACGCCTTAGGTAAGAAGAAGAAAAAAATTGTCGATGTTGTCTTGTTTGTTTATGGCTTGATACGAGATGAGGTAATAAACATAAATGCCAAACATTTTAAAAAAGAATTGTTTAAACAAGGCGTGCTTGTTGATGATGATCTAATGGATGAATTACAACGTCAATTCCCTGGACCTAAGACTGCTAAAGAAAGTTTCATAAACCTTCTTGCGTTAGCAGATTATATGAAAAGGTTGTGGCCCGAAAAAGTATTGCCTCCACCTCCAGATCCTAATGAAGTAAAACCAGAAAAAGATAAAAAGCGCAAGAAAGGCAAGTCCAAAAAGGTCGAATAGACTGCGAATAGCGAAAATTAAAATATTAGTTTGTAAATTTTATAGACTTAACTATTTGGAAATTTCTGTTTAATGGTGTTTGTATATCGATTTGTTGTATAAGGATCGAATGTTTAAATCGATTAGAACTAAAGAAGAGAATTTGCGGAAATTTTTATTATCATTCTGAAACTCTTAATTGATAATACTCGTATATTACAGTTATTTTTAGTATTGATATAACTAATTTCATTTTTGTTTAATTTACATAAGTTTGTTTAGTATCGCTTTGACATTTTATTAAGAGAATATTTTATAATATAATTGATAATGATATTGTTTTTATTGATAGATATTTATTATACGTATGATTATTCTTTAGCGACATGATAGTCCAGTGGGTAAGAACACCCGCCCGAAAAACAGAAGGGCGTGAGTTCCAATCCTGGGACGGGCCTACACCAATTTGTCTTTTCTAAAGTCATATGTGTGGTTAATTTATCATGGTTGCTAACGGTGAGGGAAAACATCGTGAGGAAACCCACATGGCTGAGTTGTACTTAGTCATGTGACAGTGTATTCGTACAAAACGGCGATAGGCCTGCCCCCTATCACGTGAGTACACTGTCTAAGCAAAACGTGGGTACCTTCTCTGGAAACTAGATGGCGCTTGCCATGTGAGTTCAGGAGTATTGGTACCTCTGCCAACCCCTTCGGGGATAAAACGGCGTGAACGTTTATGTTTATGTTTATATGATTATTCTTTATTTTTGCGTTTCATTTTAAATTGCCTTGTGGTGCCGACTTAGAATGTCACTACCTCTTTCTACCCACAGAGGCGACTAAGGGTATGGGGCATTTTAAAGTGGTTTTTAAGCGATGCGGTTGGAGATCCATTACCAACGATGCTTTATTTCTACCATCTTGTCCCTATCAACTTCCAAATGTGGCTGAGGAGTTTCTAGCTCTGAAGCTCTGGTTACCCATTTTTGGAATTAATACCCGTGAGTTTATGTATATATGTATTTGAAATTAACTTTTTCACAACCTTCCGGCCTTCTCAGTCAAGGGTTGGCTCTTATTATTTATAGTTTATTTTTCATTTAAATGTGATCAATACTCGTAATCCCTTCTTAATCAATTATAGACAGTAAAAGTAAGTTCAGTTTTATATTAAGAGCGTCCCCGGAAAAATAGGTCGATATTGATTGTTTGGAAATTCTATAAAGTCTGATTTGATGATATTGATGTGACATGAACAAAATATATGTTGGTGATAAGTTCATGGTATTAAAATTTGATGTTTAACATTTTAATAATTTGTTGAAAAACATGATGAAAAAAATTGAATTGGAACATGCTTTGTTTTCATAAAAACCGTATAGGCTCCACTGGCATAACATACATGTGCACCCATTATGTGTCTATATAAGCGTAGCTTTAAAATCCGTAACTTTAATGTTTAACTTTTCATTTAAACATTATAGTTATTCAATAAAACTAAATAAACTACTTTTATCCTGCGCGCGCGTTTTTTCCGTCCCTGTCACTCTCAGTAAATTTGACGTAAGAGTGAGCGCAATAGCTGCAAAATGCGGGGAGGCCCTTAAGGTAATTAGCATATTAGTGATTCTGAATTAATGGTATACTATATCTATACAACATATACCTTATACTTTACTCCCTAGATGGAGTGGCCAGAGATTCAGAATAAAAAATTCTTCAGCCCCTTTGGGAGACTAGTGGGGAAAAGATTGTAAATCAATGGTTTTTGGTAATGAGTCTCCAACAAAATTGTCCAAAATCACTTAAATAGGCACAATACCCTTAACCGCCTCTTACAAACAGCCACGGGAAAAATGGGATGCTGCTATTCTAGGCCAGGGCCAGACTTATGTAGACTCGTGGACTCGGAAGGTCGTGGGTTTGATGCTCGCTAAGACGAAACAGACAAACATATAATTAAAGATAGAAGAGTAGAATCTTTATATATTATTTCTGTAAGCCTCTTTCTTGCCCGGAAGCCTGTGACGCGATGAGTTAAGCTAGAAATTTGGTTCAGGTATCGTTTTGTACAGTTCGCGGCCGTGGTGTGCACAAAATTCAGACATCTGATGCAACTGGATTAAGTTAATTGTTACAGAATTTCAAAGTTTCTATTTTGGCCCATAGACTTTGCTTGAGTGTAATAAGCGCGCGCAAACTTTAGTCGATCAGATATGCGCTGTGATTGGTCGGAATTTTTTCAAAACGGGCAAACAGAAAAATTCACTAGAAATTCAAAAGAGCTGCGCTGTGATTGGTCGGGAAATTTCAAAATAAACTCATTTTATTGGACGCGACGTAGTCGCGCCAGGGTTACCCACTAGTAAATAAATATTTTTAATTCTTTAGCATTAGATTTTGTTGGATGGCCCGATGGCTCCTTTAAGTGGTTTTTGGGCGATGCGTTTGGAGACCAATCACCAACGATACTTTATTTCTACCATCTTGTCCCCTATCAACTTCCAAGTGGCTGGGGAGTTTCTAACTCTGGCTACCCTTCTTGGGATTTATAGCCGTGAGTAAATGTATGTATTCAGTATTAAATATACCGTCGAATTATTATTCCGTACCGCAAGTCATGATTGGGCTTTCCTCGATTCTGATTCAATTTGTGTGCTATTTCAGTTTACATTAGCGATGGATGCAGGATGCACTAGAATATCAATGTTGTGTCAAAGGCCTAACAAGCTTGCTTTAATATGTATTGTACATAATATTTTTACACTTATTATTATGTATTCTTAGTGTAGATTTATTTAGCTGTGTAGTGTCGGCTTAGAATAGCACTACCCCATTTCTCCCGGTGGGTGTTCGTAAAAGGCGACTAACGGTATTGGGGCTTTTAAATGATTTTTGGGCGATGCGGTTGGAGAGCCATCACTATCTTTTCCCCACTCAACTTTCCAAAAGTGGCTGAGGAATTTCTGATTCCTTAGCTCTGGTTACCCCTTCTAGGGATATATAGCCTTTAGTATATGTATGTATGTATTTATTAAGCACTAGTGGATCGTCCCAGCTTCGCACGGGTAGCGTTGTTTTTTTGAATATCTGAGGTTTCTTTCTTCAGTCACTGCTCAAGCATTGTGAAATTCAGCGCAATGTTTTCAATTTATTAAATTTATAGCACTCCCTAAACAGTGTAGTTTGGTGATTTTAAATGCGCTTTGATGAACAGTTCAGTATTTCCGTTTAATAGCAAATTTTTAAATAAAACGCTATGAAGTATTTATAACAATCTAAAAAATAAATCATTTCATTACGTGATGTCAGATGCAACTACTGGCGCCATCTATGTTATATGTAAATTAGTAAAGATTTGGTTTTGGTCACGGGCGCGGTGGCTTATTTTATGCATAATTTCGGTGTTTGTCTACCGATTTCTATGATTCTTTTTTTATTGAATAGGTAATAATGTATTTTTTTTAAATTAGGGATGAGTGAGATGTTTACAAACGTAAGAGTAAACAAATATAATAAAAATGATCCGAACTGCTAAGCTATCAGGAATTACACGTGTTATTGTGAATCAACCGTAAAAGATAGACATAAACTGTTGGGGATTTATTTTTAGATAATGTTATGAAGAATATTTCCTTCATACATTATTTCTATGTAAGTTTAACCATTGAGGTTGCACACGCGACGGAAACTTAAAAAATGGAGTAACTTCTCCCGTTTTCCCTAAATTTCCCAAAATTCCCCTTTACTACTCTGCTGGAAAGTATACAAAAACCTGCGCAAGAGTATGAAGAATAATTGTACCAAGTTTCGTTAAAATCCGTCGAGTAGTTTTTGTTTCCATAAGGAACATACAAACCGACAGACAGACAGACAGACAGACAGACAGAAAGACAGACAGACAGACAGACAAAAATTTTACTGATAGCATTTTTGGCATCAGTATCGATCCCTAATCACCACCTGATGGTTATTTTGAAAATATATTTCATGTACAGAATTGACCTCTCTACAGATTTATTATAAGTATAGATAAGGCACGCCAGAGCTTTTTTTAATGGGAAGTGTATTCAGTCTAAGTTAAATTTCACTAACCTTTTCTGCCCACGGGTGTGCAAAATTTAACATACATACATATACTCATGGCCATAAACCCAAAAAGGGGTAGGGAGAGCTTCAGAGCTAGAAACTCTTCAGCCACATTTAGAAGTGGATAGGGGACAAGATAGTAGAAATAAAGTATCATTGGACAAGCTGTAAAAAATTAAGAATCAGAGGTGATGGGTCTCCAACCGCATCGCCCAAAAAATACTTAAAAAAGCCCCATACCCTTAGTCGCCTCTTGCTACACCCGTGTGTAGAAAAAGGTGACATTCTGAGACGGCACTGCACGGCACATTAATCATGTAAAAATCTATACTTATAATAAATCTGTAGAGAGGTCAATTCTATACTTTAAATATATTTTCAAAATAACTATCAGGGGGTGATTAGGGATCGATACTGATTTCCAGTAGTTCTGATTTTGTGTATACTTATACACAAATCAGAAATTACTGATTGTGGGCCCAATTTAGCGAAACCATTTCTTTAAATTATTGTATGAATTCTGTATATGTGTGCTAAATAAAAACATTCTTTCTTTTCTATGTATCAGTCTGTCTGTCTGTCTGTCTGTCGGTTTGTATGTTCCTTATGGAAATAAAAACTACTCGACGGATTTTAATGAAACTTGGTACAATTTATTCTTCATAGTCCTGGGCAGGTTATAGTATACTTTTCGGCAAAGTTGTGAAGGGGGATTTTGGGAAATTTTGGGAAAACGGGAGAACTTACTATTTTTTATGCTTCTGTCGTTTGTGCATGGTTAAAGTTACATAGAAATCGCGTATGACAGAAATATCATACATAAAATTATCTAAAACATATTTCGCAACAGCATATGTCTATATTTTATGGTTGACTCACAATAAGGCGTGTAACTCCTGATAGCTTAGTAGTTCGGAGCATTCTGCTTATATTTGTTTAATTACGTTTATGGTACTCTCAAACATCCCTTATTTAAAGAAAAATAACTTTATTACCAATTCAATAAAAAAAGAATCATATAAATCGGTTTAGAAACACCAAAATTATACATGAAAAATAATAGTCGCATGCGATCTAAACCAAATCTTTACTAATTTACATATTACATACTAGATGGCGCCAGTAGCACGCATCCTACATTGCGGTAGGTTTTTAGATTATTATAAATACTTCTAAGCGTTTTACTTAACTTTAACTCTCCCAACTCTACTTGAAAATTAGCTTATTTGTGGAGATACTGAATAGTTCATAAAAGCGCTTTCCTAATCACAAAAGGCAGTGAATGAAGAAATATCAGATATTTTTTAAAACTACGCTACCCGTGCGAAGCTGGGCCCATCCACTAGTATATAATATAACGCAGAAACAGTCACAAACAATAGCTAGTTAACCTAAATTATACCGGAGATTGAAGATATAATAACATGCAGATTAGTTAGCGGAACTGTATCTGCAATATTTAGTGCTCCGGTTTACGATGCGATGGACTTCAGATTTGCATTTATGATCCGAATATTAACGAGTTAACTACAGAATTAGCGAGATAAACTTTCACGTGAAAGCCTCATTGTCGAAGGGGGAGCAGTGGTACTAACTCTTTAGAATATTTTCATGACATGTATATAATAAAAGAGCATGTATGAAAAGATTGATGGATGTGAAAGAAACTGGAGAGATTTGCCAGGATCGTACAAAGTGGCGATCGAAAGTCTCTGCCTACCCCAATGGAAACTATCGGAGTGAGTATATGTATGTATTTATGTCTAGTTTCCACAAACAATGTTTCGTAGTAATGTCTTATCCCTACAAGAGCGAGCTTTATTATTTGTCGCATTTAAACATCGAGATGTTATATTAGTTTTATGATAAACGATGATTTATTATAATTATAGAAATATGACCGGGTATCGTGGTGTCGTAAGAGGCGACTAAGGGTTTTGGGGCTTTTTATTGGATTTTTGGGTGATGCGGTTGGAGACCCATCACCAAAAACCTTTATTTTTACTATCTTTTCCCCACTCAACTTCCAAAAGTGGCTGAGGAATTAATAATTCCTTAGCTCTGGTTACCCCTTCTAGGGAAATATAGCCGTGAGTATATGTATGTATGTATGACCGGGTATAGCAAGTTATGGGGGGACTTTACATATTAAGCTGACCATAATTGGAAGACTAAAGTTATGTAGATTCTGATGTTGGCTTGATATTAATTGAAAAAGAACAAAGGGGACAAGAAATAATATGTGTGAAAGAATATAAATCAGATGATTGATGAACGACGGAGAATCAGAGATGAATCCATCCAAGAGAGGATTTCTTAGATCTTATAAAGAAGCTGCGTAGCGTCGGTTTAGAATAGCACTACCCCATTTCTACCCGTAATAGATCGTAAGAGGTGGCTAAAGATATAGGGGCTTCTTAACAGATTTATGGGTGATATGGTTGAAGACCCATCACCAAAAATTATTTATTATTACCATCTTTTCCCCATTCAACTTCCAAAAGTGGCTAAGGAAATTTTTATTCCAAAGCTGGCTACCCCTTTTAGGGATTTACAGCTGTGAGTAGATGTTTGTATTTATGTATAAAACATATTCCATCCTGCAGGACAGTATCAAAATAAGCGAATATTCCAGACATTAAATTTCATGATGATTCCTAAATCAAATATAAATATTCCTTACTTACTTACTTATACTCACGCCCATTGTTCCCATTGGGGTAGGCAGAGACTATCGATCGCCACTTTGTACGATCCTGACAAACCTCTTTAGCTTCGTTTACATCCATCAATCTTTTCATACATGCTCTTTTATTCTTCATACTTCGGACGCCAGCCTTTTTGAGCACACTCTCAATTTGGTCCAAGTGTGTTCTCCGTGGTCGTCCTCTACTAACATTACCTTCCACGTTGGCTCTATAGATCTCTTTCACCAATTTACTGTCATTCATCCTCTCTATGTGCCCAAACCACCTTAACATTCCTTTCTCTATCTTGCACACTACGTCATCTTTCACACCTAAACGTTCACGAATTACACTATTTCTCACTCTGTCGCACAACCTTACATTACATATACTTCTGAGGGATCTCATTTCCACTGCATTCACTCTACTTTCATGCCTCTTTTGCCATGCCCAACATTCACTACCATACATCAGCGTAGGAACCAGTACAGCATTGTGAACTGCCATTCGCGCCTTTTCAGACAGGAACTGGCTCGACATTAGACTGTTTATGGCTCCATTTACCGCATTTCCCTTTTTTACTCTCCTTTCAATATCTTCCTCGCATTTTCCGTCCCTTGTAAACAAACTTCCCAGATATACAAACTCTTTCACTTGTTCCACTTTCTTGCCACCTATTGTAATCTCACATTCTGTCATACTTTCCTCTCTCTGGAAAACCATTGTCTTGGTTTTGTCCACATTCACTCGCATTCCCTTTCTTTCAAAAGACTTACACGCAATATTCACCATCTCTTGCAACTCATTTACCGTTGATGCAAGTAATACTTGATCGTCAGCGTATAAGAGGCATTTAATGATGAATCCTCCCATTCTCAGACCATAATCACTTTCGCGTAGTTCTTTCAAACAGTCATCCATGAACAGATTGAAAAGCCACGGAGAAGCTACACAACCCTGACGTACACCCCTAGAGATTTCAAACCAGTCCGTGTTTTCTCCGTTTATTCTTACACATGCACTGGAACCCTCATAGAGTGACTCCAATGCACGTATAAGTTGGCTCCCCAAACCGAACTTAGACAACACCTCCCACAAATTCTTTCTTACTACCCTATCATACGCCTTCTCCAGATCAATGAAGGTGCAATACACTTTTTGGTTCTTTGCTAAGAATTTTTCTGTGATGCACCTTAAGGAGAAGATATGATCCATACATCCCATTCCCTTTCTAAACCCTGCTTGCACATCCCAGATTTTCTCATCAGTTTCTTTCATCACTCTTTCAATCAATACCTTAGCATACAATTTACCGACAACACTAAGTAGGCTAATACCACGGTAGTTTTTTGCTACCTGGCGTGACCCTTTCCCTTTATATAGGGGCACTATCACCGCTCTGCACCAATCATTTGGTACTTTGCCAAGTGCCCAACACTTTCGAAAAAGGAAGAACAGCGAAGAAGCCACTAACCCTTTACCAGCCCTTAGCATTTCGATATTAACTCTATCATACCCTGCCGCTTTCCCTAATTTCATACATTTCATCGCTTTCACAATTTCTTCCATACTTATCACACTTTCACACATATCACCCAACACTTCGTTACAATTAATATTAATATCAATTGCTGAAGTAGTGGGGTCATCCTCTTTTTCAAAGAGACCCTCGAAATAATCCTTCCATACCCTTTTTATTCTAATTCCATCAGTCATTAATTCACCTTTTTCATCCTTCATTACATTTGTACTGGTGTTTTGTGAAACTCTCCTTTCACGTCTGATATATTTCCAAAACAATTTTTGATTGTTTTGGAAATTATTGGAGAGTTTCTTTTCACTCCATTCTTTCAGATCTCGCTTTTTCTGCTCTATTTTATTCTTAACCATTCTCTTTATTCTCTTATATTCATCTTCAAATCTCTCAACTTCATCATCATTTATACACACATTCATCCGTTTACTAGCTTTGATTGCTAGTAAATCGAGCCAAGCTTTCTTCTTTTCATTCACTGCATCTTTCACATTTTTATCCCACCAACTAGCTGATGGTCTAATTTTCCTTTTGCTCACTCCACAAACTTCCGTCGCACATTCAACTAACGTAGATTTGAGCACACTCCATACATCTTCAATTTCCATTTCATCCGTCATTTCTACGCAACTCAGTCTTTCATCCAATTTCTTAACATATTCGTCTCCTATTTTTTCATCTTCTACTAAATTTTCTACTCTTATTCTCGAAGGTTCAGTAGTTGGCACTCTAGTCCTATCACGCCACCGTTTGAACAGACCCCTTACTCGTGACACGACGAGGAAATGGTCTGTTCCCACGTTGACACCTCTATAGACTCTAGTGTCAACCACTTTTGATTTCAGTCTTTCATCCACAATCACAAAATCTATCATACTTCTCTCGCTACCTCGTTGCCTTGTATACATGTGGATATCTTTGTGTTTAAACAATGTGTTAGTAACACAAAGATCCCTCTCCAAACATACTTCAATCAATTTTTCCCCATTTTCATTCACTCTCTGATCCCCATATTTTCCTAATACTCGTTCACATCCGTTGCGTTTCACACCAACCCAACCATTAAAATCCCCTAACATAATTATCCTTTCATTCAAATCACACCCATTCACTACATCACCTAATAAATTCCAAAACTCTTCCCTCTGAGTTAGTGCTTTCGACATATCCGGCGCATAGACGCATATTATGCGTAACCGGATCAAACCCACTTTCAACTTAACCCAGAGGAGCCTTGGACTCACACACTCATGCTCTGACATACATTGAACCATCCTTTCAGACATAAGAAGTCCCACTCCTTGGCAAGCTCTGATATTAGGGTCGACCCCCGACCAGATGGCAGTAATTGATCCAAGTTGCGAGACCTCTTTTCCCTTACACTTCGTCTCATTTACACACAGCAAATCTAAATTCTTTTCTTTCATTACCAGGCATACTTCATCTAACTTTTCTTGCATTCCTCCGCAAACATTCATCGTACTAAAGCGGGTCTCTCCAGCCCACTTTTCGCCCAATGAGAATCTATGACATGATAAGTGGCGAGCTTTATCGCCGTCTCCGTGTTGATTTTTATTTAAACACATGTGATTCCCACGAGTAGCTAGGGAAGCATTCTGTCCACTTTGTCAGAGCCCCGCTTGACAAAGCAAGGTTATTTAGTGCCCGGAGTTCACCAGGCTCCGGGACGTTGGCACGCTAGAGACCAGGCTCACTCCTGGCCACGCATCTATCAGCACGGCAGACCTTAGATTGGTGTAAGGGCGAAGATGATAGAAGCCCTGAAGTCCCTTAGTCGACTCTTACGAAACACCCACGGGAGAGATGGGGTAGTGCTATTCTATGCCGGCACTACACAGCAATATATAAATATTCCGTGTCATAGAATATAAAGTGCTGGAAGCGCAGAGCGGTTATAAAATTTTATGTGGACCCAAATAGTCGTTTTCGTTCTATTTCATGTAATATAACTCCAGTGAATAAAATTCTCAAAAGCTGCTGCATCGCATGTTTGCCTAAATTTATATTCTACTACAAAACTATGAGACAACATTTTAAGAACATACATACATACGCTCACGGCTGTGAATCCCTAAAAAGGGTAGCCAGAGCTTCAGAAAAAAAACACTCACTTTTGGATGTTGAGTAGGGAAAAGGTTGTAAAATAAGTGATTTGGTGATGGGTGTCCAACCGCATCGCCCAAAAGTCACTTGTAAAGCTCCGATACCCTTAGTCGCTTCTTACGATCACCCATGGGTAGAAATGGTGTAGTGCTATTCTACGCAGACTGACTACACAGCGATTAACCTACCAATAAAGAAAGAACCTTTTACAGAAACCAGATAATGTATCTACAAGTATATTCAGATGATAATTTAAATAGAAAATTTCCTTCATACAAAACGATCAAAGTGAAAAGGCACCGCATATCCTTCGCTTCATTAAACTAAGGTCAACCCTATCCTTTATTTGCATAAACAAACCCTTAACATCCTTCCACATCGAGCATGTTTACTGAGACACTCGTCCCGCAAACTCTTGTACATAATTTGTCTTTATCGGTGATTCCTAGGCTATGACCCTTTTCGCAACCATAAGATCCTTCTTTCAATACTCTCTCTCATGATGTATATTTACCAATGAAACTTTACTATGTAGTTCACTTAATTAATACTATTTATTTATTTTCTTAAATCTATACTATTGTTACGACATCTGTTCGCAAGTAGGAGATAGGATTTGCCACTACTAGATAACAGATGGCGTTACTAGTATTTTAATAAGTAAAAAAAGGAATTACTAGATGTTTCTCGAATATCGACTTTTCGAGAATGTGGTACTAGAACTTTCTGTAATATTCGCGTATTTGAGATTGGCATATATAAAGAGCGACGCGTGCTACGGAGTTATTCGAGTGCGAAGAACTAAAGCGAGAACAAGCGAAATACTAGAGCGAAGAAATTAAATACGACAGTGCAGTGATATACGGATTACGGAAATAAGCTTAACGGTGTGGACAGTGTTACTATAACGGAGTAAATTAGTGTTGTTAATTAGTGCGAGTATCGATAGTTAATTATCGATAGTGTTTGTTGTGTTGTGTAAAGTGCGTTATTGGTCAATAAATATAATTACACCTTATTGCACGAAAGTGTGACTGGTATTTATCAAATTAAGAACCCGGTACGTAACAATTGGTGTCAGAAGTGGGATTTGAAGATGCCAGTTATGCCGAAGAAAGCCGCAGAGGGTGAACAGCTGTCGGAAATGAGGTCATCGGTCACGAACCATCGGAGTGACATTCCAGAGGAGACGTCCGCGGTGACTAACGCGCCGTCTACATCAACGGCGCCGGCGGCCGCAACTAATACTGACTTGGCGATGATAGTTGAAATGTTGAAAAACATACATTCGGAGGTACAGGGTGTTAAACAAGAAGTTCGTGAGTTGCGCGAGGAACAGCAAACTAAGTTCTCACAAGTTCTCACTGCGGTCAATGAAGTCAGTGGTCGGGTGGTTACTGTGGAAAAAGACGTAGAGCAGATGAAGGAGCAGGTAACCACTATTGAGAAAGATATCGATGACATGAAGACCGACTTCCGCGAAATGGAGAAAAGGGTTCTGCAGCTTGAATCACGACCGGTCAAGGTTGTCTCCAGTGAGAATGTAGTAGCTGTCCATGGTCCTCGTGTGAAGGTTCCTCCCTACGACGGAACAACATCCTGGTCGGCGTATAGACATCAGTTCCAGACTGTTGCGGCTGCCAATGGTTGGACTGATGAACAGTGTTTGACTGCACTGACGGTGGCGCTCCGAGGTCAAACACTGTCAGTAATAGAGGCGCTGCCGACTCCGAGTGGTGGTTTCAAGGACCTGCTGGATGCGTTGGAGTCTCGCTATGGAGAGCGACACCTGGAGCACGTGTTCCGCGCTCAGCTGCGTGATAGGGTCCAGCGTTCCGGAGAGGGACTTCAGCAGTGGGCCCTTGAAATCGAGAAGCTCGTCCGCAAGGCCTATCCCAGTGTAGATCCGGAGACGGTGGAAATGAACCTGGTGCAAGCATTCGTCGACGGCATCAGAGATATCGAAGTGAGAACAGCGGTGAGACTTCAACACCACACGTCTCTCAAGGATGCCTTGGCGAACGCTCTAGAAGTTGAAGCTTGCCGCCAGGATACGCGCCAAACTCATCGACTTCGTGAGATTGCGGAAGCAAATGAGGACGTCAAGGTCATTAAAGCACCCGTCGGAAGGAGTACTGGACCGATTTGTTATGGCTGCGG
Source organism: Bedellia somnulentella (assembly GCA_963576735.1). Classification (NCBI taxonomy): domain Eukaryota; kingdom Metazoa; phylum Arthropoda; class Insecta; order Lepidoptera; family Bedelliidae; genus Bedellia; species Bedellia somnulentella. Next base: position 15,466,197 of record OY755185.1, read on the forward strand.
GAAAAGGGGCCATTTGAGATTAAGTTGCCCGCTGAGGGAAAGAATGCAAGATGTACATTCCCTAGTGCGTGAAAATGGTTTACATGCTAGTGAAAAGATGAAAACCAGATATGACCGTAAAGCTAACACGCCGCGTTTCGAAGAGGGTATGCTCGTCTGGTTACACAATCCAACTCGCCAGGAAGGGAAGTCCCCTAAGTTACAAAATAGGTGGGAAGGACCGTACAAGGTGGTCACTAGAATAAACGATGTAACGTACAGAATTCAACGCCAACCTAGAGGGGCTTCGAAAATAGTTCACATCGATCGACTTGCGAAGTACCATGGAAGCAATAATACTCGGGACGAGTATTAATGTAAGGAGGGGGTAATGTTACGACATCTGTTCGCAAGTAGGAGATAGGATTTGCCACTACTAGATAACAGATGGCGTTACTAGTATTTTAATAAGTAAAAAAAGGAATTACTAGATGTTTCTCGAATATCGACTTTTCGAGAATGTGGTACTAGAACTTTCTGTAATATTCGCGTATTTGAGATTGGCATATATAAAGAGCGACGCGTGCTACGGAGTTATTCGAGTGCGAAGAACTAAAGCGAGAACAAGCGAAATACTAGAGCGAAGAAATTAAATACGACAGTGCAGTGATATACGGATTACGGAAATAAGCTTAACGGTGTGGACAGTGTTACTATAACGGAGTAAATTAGTGTTGTTAATTAGTGCGAGTATCGATAGTTAATTATCGATAGTGTTTGTTGTGTTGTGTAAAGTGCGTTATTGGTCAATAAATATAATTACACCTTATTGCACGAAAGTGTGACTGGTATTTATCAAATTAAGAACCCGGTACGTAACACTATGATAAGAATGTACCGAGTTCAAAACTGTACATTGAAGAAAAAAAATAAAAACCGGTGGAATATGTTTAAATTTAGATGCAGAAGCCAAATTTGCGCTTTTTGAAAAAAATGACTGTCTGTCTGACTGTATGTCCGTTCATCACGTTAATTCTACCAGACGGATCTTGATCAAATTTGGTATGAATGTAGCTTATACACCTGGCCAACATATATCATTTATCACGGATGTCGCAAGGGTTCCCACAGGAGCATCAAAAAAACATATTTTTTTATGGCTCCCCATATTTACAAAATTTATTTTTTCATCGAACGAATTTATCAGATTCTTCATTAATAGTCTTTTTGGAAAAAATAAGGGTTTCATCCATTTTCATGTCCATTTATTTTTTTCCCAATAGTATGACTACTAGATATAAAGCTTATCAAAAAATTAAAATCAATACTAATGTCTTTGTGGCGTAGCGGTATAGAGTTTGGTTAATACTAATCGAACGGAAGACCCAGGTTTGTCGAACGGAAGATCTCAGAGATCACAATCTGTTTGCATTTTTTTTTTCTCTTTTGAGTTAGCTTAGAATAATAGGAAGCACTATTTCTTTTTTTTCACATTTAACTATGTGAATATGTATGAATAAAGATAATTAAAAGTATCTAGAAATTTGAAACTTGATGCGAATGACTGATATAACCACTACAAAAAGGAATATATGAAATTCATCTTTCAATCATTCATGAGTATATACTAACGGCTATAAGACCCAAAAAAGGTTATCCACAGCTTAATTCTTTATACACTTTTGGAAGTTGAATGGGGAAAAGTTAGTCAAATGGGTCTCCAACTGCATCGCCCAATAATCACTTAAAAAGCCTCAATTCGGTATGCAAAGTTTTTTTTTGGTATTTATTAAATATTTTTATTCGATAGCAAACACGAAAATAAATGACTAATTTGAATATTTTTCATTTAAAATGAGTTATTGCAAAGTTATGATTTTTTAAAGATTTTTTAACTTTTGTACTTAATGACGTCATCGATAGAAAATATCACGTAGCAACATGCAAATAAAGCGAAATGTTTAGTAAAAATGTTGCTGATTGCAAAACATTTCTCGAATTTGTGATCTCAAATGAAATTATTACGATATCATACTAAACAGACAATGATTTTCGATATTTTATTAATAAACTGCAAAAACGAATGTCTTTGAAATAACGCTGAAGGTCAAATACTGTTACAGTTTTTTGTTAAAATAACGGTCATCTTAGCTTTGTTCGATTTAATTTCAAGAAAATATGTTTTAACAACATAATATCTCGAAATGGTTTCGTAATCAACATAACTTTTGTAAAACTTTGCATACCGAATTCTTTCTTCTTTCTCTAATATCTTTCTTAATATCTATAACAATGCTCGTAAGAATATAAATATAAAAAAAACAGAAGTTAAGATAGTGTTTTGGTATTTTGGATGTAAACCGGATGCAAAAAATGTAGTCCACGCGGACGTAGTCGCGGGCAAAAAGCTAGTAATGAATACTTTTAAAACACATACGGCTGTAAATCCCAAAAAAAGGTGTCTGAAGCTGCGGAATCGGAATTTCATCATCAGCGCTTTTGGAAGTTGCGTGATGGAATAAAGGATTTTAAATATATATATTTTTAAGGAGGATTATTTTTACTATTCAACTGTTTACTCTAATGATCTATCTGTAACTATTTAGTGAAATACTGTTTCTATTTGTATGCAATAAAGTGTTTAAATGAATAAGTGTTAATAAATTAGTAATAATAAATCAAGGAAAGACAAATTTCGACACTGACAGGACTTGAACCTGCGACATCCCGACCGCGCCTGACTGATTAGTATGAATTTCATATCTGCAAAATAACTAAATAAAACAAAAAAATAACATTATTCGATAACATAAAAGAGCCATTTTAAGGTTAGTAAGATTAAGTATTAAAAACTTAATAGCTAATATAGTTTTAATTACAAAAATATAATAAAAAATAAACTGCACTCCGCCCGAGCCAGGACGTAACAAGCCTCGGGTCTTATCCGATCATAACTCTGATGAAGTGCCTCAGCACGGGTGCGCACATATCTTCAGCCACCATTTTCGGAATGCTATAGTTACTCTCTCTCACCCTCCTGACCAGTGACTTCACCTTTTTTCTAATGACGGCGTGAAAGCCATCAGTATGTATGCTAAAGTATGAGCCTCCGCGAACACTGAGAATTTTTTTCGTAAAAATAAGTAAGTATATATTTTGTAAAAAAAGTTAAATACAACTTACAAACGAAATCTATAACATCACCTGAATAATGAAAAGCAATGAGACCGTCTATACTGTTGGTATTAAAGTGTATCTCATGAGTTCAAATGCACTAGGAGAGCAGAAATTGTAGGCATTCAATTCAATAGTGATGCGGACATAGTATTGTCCCGTCTCAGATGACAGCCGAAGCCAGTCTACCAACAGACGTTATTTGTTGGGTTCCACAATTGGACATGCACTAATGAACAAACCAATATAAGATGAACCCTGCAACTCCTGTAGATTTCTGTATTTCATATTGCTGGATATTTTGGGTCACAACATACATACATACATTTACTCACGCCATTAGAGGTAGTCAGAGACGATCGATCGCCACTTTGTACGATCCTGACAAAACTCTCCAGCTTCGTTTACATCCATCAATATTCTCATTAAGCTCTTTTATTCTTCGTACCTCGGATGCCTGCCTTTTTGAGTACACCTCTTTTGGGTTGCAACACGAGTTGATCTCAGAAATTAGGCGTATAAATGAATATTAATTTCTCTTCAAGCCGCCATAGTTAAACAATAAATAAATGCTGATGAAACATACCACACAGTACGACTTCCGTAAATTTATTTTCTATTCAATATTAAATTCGTCGAATATTTTGCAACTGGCAACTCTCGTCACAACCCACAATCTTCAACTCATTTATCGGCAAAGCAGCGACGGTTCGTGTACGTGCTATGCATGCTGTCGTTTGCTTTAAGTAAAGGAAAAGTATAAAAGGTCCATTGAAGTGAAATGTTGCAACAAATACGTGTCATTGATTTTTAAAGAAGAAGTTTAAACAATTACTGTCATGTAGTGCCGGCTTAGAATGTCATTGTTCATTTCTGCCGACGAGTTTCGTAACATGCAACTAAGGGTATGGGGCTTTTTTAAGTGGTTTTTGGGCGATGTAGTTAGAAACCCATCACCAACAGTTATTTATTATTACCATCTTATCCCCACTCAACTTCCAAAAGTAGCTGAGGAATTTTTATTCCAAAGCACTTTCTATCCCGTTTAGGGATTAATAGCCGTGAGTATATGTACAGTCCGTTCACAGTCTTTTTACCTCTAGCTTCAAGACATTTTTTTGCGCTACTCTGAATCCTTATCGGTATGATATACTTTATAACAATAAAAAAATCAAAGAACACCACGGAGCACCAGACACACTTCACAGCAGTAATGCTAACGTAACATAAATGTAAATTAATGTCAGAGGTAAAATAAATATGAGCGGACTGTATGTATGTATAAAGAGGCATTCAATAGACTATTCTAGATCAATAGGAACCAATGACGTGATAATAAAAAAAAATGTTTATGACAAAAATTTCGGTCGCCTGCCTTTAAAGCACATTCTCATTTTTTTGTCTTTTTTTTTATTATTTATTTGAGAAACAAACGGTACACAATATTTCAAATAAGATACAAATACAGAGTAGTTCTTGACCTATAAAGTTTCTACCAATTGTTATACAGACTATTTGGTTTCAATGTTTCCTTTGTGGTCGTTCTCTACTGAAATTCCCACCTCAATTCGCTCTTAAACTAAACTCTTATACCAATTAATTCTCAGTCATCTGCATCAGCATCGGCCATAAATACAAAAGAAATACTGGCTCTTAAGCCAGATTTGGAAGTTTATAGGGGACAAGATGATAGAAATAAATTATTTTTTTGGTGATGGATCTTTAACCACATCGCCCGAAAACCACTTGAAAAAGCTCCATCCTCTTAGTCGCCTCTTACGACACCCATGGCTAGAATGGGGTAGTGACATTCTAAGCCGGCACTACACGGCAAACCGAACCAATTTTGTTTCCCAAACCATCTTTTCATTCCATTTTGATATTCGTTTCACATAAAAAACACCCCTTTTTGTAAATAAAAGACAACATGACGATTAATATTTATTATTAAAATACAAAGTAAAAATGTTAAAAAATATATTATTTTAAAATACGCATGACTAAAATTAGCATTTGATAAAATGCACCACATGTATGTATCTTGCACCACAATTCGGTATGCAAAGTTTTTTTTTATATTTCTTAAATATTTTTATTCGATAGCAGACACGAAAATAAAAGACTGATATGAATATTTTTCATTTAAAATGAGTAATTTTTAAGTTATGATTTTTTGAAGATTATTCAGCTTTTGTTCTTAATGACGTCATCGATCAACCAAATCACGTAGACGACATGCAAATGAAGCGAAATGTTTAATGAAGATGTTGCTGATTGCCAAAAAATTCACAAATTCGTGATCTCTAATGAAATTATTACGATTTTATACTAAACAAACATATTATGATTTTCGATATTTTATGAATAAATTGCAAAAACGAATGTCTTTGAAATAACATTGAAGGTCAAATACTGTTACAGTTTTTGGATAAAATAACAGTCATCTTAGCTTTATTTGATTTGATTTCAAGAAAATATTGTTTAAAAACATAATATCTCGAAATGGTTTCAGAATCCTTTTTCCAAAACCTTGCATATCGAATTGTCGTTTAAAGTCATAGTTTTTACCATCAGCGTTCGTATAGTTTTGATACATTTTATTTTCGTTACTTTTATTAAGTCAAGTACAAAACTACAATAGAAAACGACACAGGTGTTTAAGAAGCGGACCCAATATAATTACAATACCCACTATCACTTTTAAAGACATGCACACATATTTTTTATTACTTGTCTATATAAACATACACTTATACCATTACTTATCAGTTTAATCAGAGACTTTTTTTAACTTATGAGAAATATAAGTACTCTCCAATGCGAATGTTGAATGTATTCATGAAAACCTCACGTGGGGATTATTAATAATAAATAAAGGGTTTCTGTATCACAGAGGGTATATTATTAATAATAGTAAATAATAAAGGATAAATAAAGGAAAGAAAAATTTTGACACAGGCGGGAATCGAACCCGCGACCTCGGGTATGCGCCCCCGTCGTCGCTCTGCCAATTGAGCTACCGAGTCAATGGCTGCCAGTGCGAAATTCTTCTATCCTTTGTTCCTTTTACATTTTTAAGTAGTGTTTGCGTTCCCTACCTCCGATTTTTTTACAAATTCGGAAAGCCACTTGTCTACCTTTTCATATAGAGAACAATGTGTGATAAACAAAGCGTCGAAATTTTTCTTTCCTTTATTTATTAGTAATAATCCCCATGTGAGGTTATCATGAACAAAAACATTCGAAAAATGATTTGTCTGTTTTCATCGAACTAGAACTAAACTTCTAGATAATTTCCCGTTATTTGTAAGTAATTTTAACAATTTATTAAATCAGCCAGTATTGCAATCAACATCATTAATTAGCGTTCCATTTAGCAAATATTTCAAATCATTGGTTATCTCTTCAAGAATAACGTCATTGGATACACTGTACGCTTTATTCCATTCCCTGTTTACTTTTTCTAGATCCGGTCTATTTCTTTTTCTTTTAATCGGTGATTTGGATACACGGAGTTTTGATGCCGGTGTCCCGATGATTGAGACGTATTGATCTGTGGGACTGATGGATGTTGTAGGACAGCAGTGATGACGATTGAGTGTGGGTCTTGCAGGAGGGGGGAGACAGGCAACATCGTTTGTGGGGCAGACAGAGTACTTGGTACTGGCTGCGTCTTTCACTCGGTCTGATTGGCGTCTGGAAAAAAGAATAAATTCAGAAATGTTTACTTCATTTTTAAATTGTTACTTTGTGGCTTATTTTCGGGATGCGGTATTTATATACCATATTATAGATTATTCTGTCTTTATCACTTCTTATTTTATTACCAAAGTTGTTGATGGGGTAGGAATTATTTGTCTTGAGAATCTCAATAGTACATTTTTGAGGTAAAAGTAGGTTCTTTGTATTTGAATTGCGTTTAGGTGGCTCAACAGTGTTGCAGATATCTATAAATTAATCTGGAAAGGGCAATTAACAAAAGTCAAAAAAAGTCAAAGTCAAAAAGTTTATTCTTCAAAATTAAGTTAAAAACTAACATTTTTTGAACGTCAAATGTTTTAAAATTTATCATTAGTCCGGTAACATACTTTCTAACTAAAAATACAATATAATTTAATACCTTCGTGTTTTCGGAGTAACAGGACGAGGTCTCACTTTTTTAAAACCTCCATTATCATCATCTGAATCATCTATTGAAGAGTCCAGGAAATCTTTTGCATTATCGACCCTATGGAGGTACTTTAAGTTATCTAGTTCAATGTTATTACTCACAGTTGCTGAAATAAAACAACAGTGAATTAAGATATGCACAGAGGACCAAAAAAAAGTAATACATAGGTAATGGTCCTCTATTCTGGATGTGTAAGGAGGATATAATACACAAAACTCTAATAATTGTGCAATCTTGATAACTCAATGGGTAGAACAGCGCTTATCGTGATGACTATGAGGGTTAAAATACCGGGTCGGGCTTACACCAATTTGTCTTTTCTAAAGTACTTGACTTTAGAAAATGGTTAATTGTGTGGTTAATTTATCATGGTTATTAACGGCGAGAGGAAACCTCGTCAAGAAACCCACATGATTGACGGAAACTCGCTTGAGCTTGAGTTTGAAAACTCTAATATTTCAAAAAGAAAAGTTTAGTTTGGGATCAAAGCTAGGAACATGCTCAATACGTCTACCTGTTTTCAAGTAAAGCTGTGTACTAAAAAAGAGTAATAATCAGGGTAGGAACTCTAGACTAGGAATAAAAGAAAACATGACAGCTTTATGGGTAAATCACAGGTTTCAATACCTTTTATATTATACTAGCATATCATCGTGTAAAACTGCTTATAATTAAAATCTGTGCAGTTACACCAAATTTCTGAAGATCTCTGAGTTACTGAATAGCTAGTGAACAAATACTGTAATAAATAATTAAATCCCAATTTGATCTATCGATGTTTACACAACTTCTAAATAGTTCCGTTATTTGCCAGAATTTGACTTTTTGAGCTGATTTCCAGCTAGTAGCTAGAATTCTGTTTAATTATCCAAAACATACAGGAACTTCTAATTTTGCAATATGACTTGTATGATATCGATGTTTTGTTGTAATTTTTTGTGAGTTCTTAATCTGTTTATGGATTTAGCTGTGTAGTCAGCTTAGAATAGCACTACCCCGTTTCTTTCCCCGTTTATTGGGGTATTTTAGAAGATTTTTGGGCGATGCGGTTGGAGTACCTGATGGTAGTACCTGTAGTGATCTACAACCTTTATTTTACTATCTTTTCCCCACTTAATTTCCAAAAATGGCTGAGCAAATTCTTATTCCAAGGCAGTGGCTACCCCGTTTATTGATTTGTAGCCGTGAGTATATGTAAGCATGGATGTATATATGTTTATGAATTATATTTCTGAAAAGAATTTCCTATCTACCAAAACACAAGTATAGTATATTTTTATACTCACAGTTATCAATTGTGTTTACAGCTGTAAATTTCCATCGATATAAATTAAGACAAAATATTTTCTTTGCAAAGGACAAACATTCCGCATCTTGAAGTATATAGAAAATCACCATAATCGTTCCCTGAAACGGTAAATTATAACCTAAATAAAAGATGATGTACGAGTTTATTAATTTTGCTTTTTTGTTTCGAAAAAAGGACTTGTATAAATCTATTGTAATATATCTTTATCTTTTGAATAATCAGAATAATAATAGAAAACAACGATAATTCAAATCCGAACACTAACATTTAAAATACTTGAACCAGCATGGCAAACTTTGACGAGTGAGCTTTTATTACCAAACTGCGCATCTGCCAGTCCCGATATAATCATTGAAATTGTGAGCAGAGTCAAAACTATTGTTTGGCGTAACATCTTTCTCCTGAAAAAAGAGTAAAGTAAATAGGTTACATACATTCATATGAGAGGCTCCCTGATTGCATGTTAGTAAAATGAAAAAAATATTTATTTACACAATTAAAACCTTACTTAAGTAGGTACATTTTGAGTTTAACTATCAAATTAATGTGGTACAGGGAAAACCTAATGTTTAGAAAAGTTTAGCCTTAAAAACGTACCTTTTTTTGACATACATTTTTCTATTCAATGGTGTTTCGTGAGTTTTCAATCTCAATTCAGCATGTAGGCAAAGCAAAATAGTCATGAATGCCAATAATGAATAGGCAACTGCAAAAATCATTTGTGCTGCTGAACCAAATAACAGTGATTCACTGTCAGAAAGGTGAGCTGATAGTACAGTCAGGATGCACACACCTGCAAAAGATGGAATTGGTTTAAAATAATTATCTTATTTAAACTAAAAATCTTGCTACATTTAAAGTGATAAGAGTATATTCAGTTTAATACTAATCAAAGTATAACTACCTCTGCCAACCCATTTGGGAATATACTGCGGCATGAACGTTGAGTTTGACTAATCAAGGTTATCTGATTAATTCGTTTCTAAGAATCATATCGTTAGATTGGTTAATTTGTCGTGGGACTATATTCACTTCACTGTATTGTATAATATCCTTTTAAATTTATTGCCTACTTGGGTAGATTATTTTTAACCTACACAGTTATGCTATGGGGCTACCCTACAAACATATATAATAAAAAAAAGACAGAGCTTCAAGTTTGGAATTCCTCAGATTATTTTAGAAATCGAATGAGAAAAAAATCTAACACCAAGATAAAGTTTGGTAAAGGTAAAGGTCTTCACCATATCGTTCACAATCACTTTAAAAGAAATCGGTTACTGCTTTTCGGAGTCAAACTACCCCATAAATAAGATTTTCATAAGGGCGAGCATTATAAGAAATATCGGTTAAAGTTTCTGTACTCAGTTACTTAATTAACATTAATAATCAATTAAATAAAACCTATTTAAGAATACAACCGTACAAAACGGCGATAGGCCTGCCCCCTATCACGTGAGTACACTGTCCATGCAAAACGTGGGTACTCTGAACACCAGGTGACAAAGTCACGTGATGTTCAGAAGTATTAGTACCTCTGCCAACCCCTTCGGGGATATTCGGCGTGAACGTTTATGTTATGTTATGTTATTTAAGAATATTTTAAATTTGTAATTCATCATTCCGTAAACACAAAGCTCAAACCTCAGTACGGATTTAGATGATACTTGGAATAAAACTTGGGTCCCGGAAAAGGTCAAAAGATACACTAGTTTTAATCTCCGAAAAACCTCATCTATCCTTTCCGCTCAAACATAGTTCGTAATGAAACCCAGTTTTAAATTAACATGATTTGGGTACACACTAAAATAAAGATGATTGTAAATTAAAGTCGAGAGAGGGTGAAAGTAGTAAATGTAGTTTAAAATGAACAAGTTTAGGGATGAAAAACTTGAGAGGTTACAAAGTGGTGAATCAACAAGTCGATAATCGCTGCCTACACAATACGAACGAATGGCGTGAATAATGTAAAACTAAAGAGCTTATTCCATTTGTCTGAATTCAGACGTCTGAAAGCGCGTGCGTTAAGCTGGCGTACCATGAAGCTGTATCGAGCTGGTTACTATGTCAAAAAACTCTGCCTAAATTGTGCCTAATTAGTGTAAAACCAAAAAAAAATAGTGCCTTTTTAGTTTAGGAAATAAACACCATTTTCACTGTGTACGTTTTCACTATTTAGGCAGAGTTTTTTGACATAGTAACCAGCTCGATACAGCTTCATGGTACGCCAGCTTAACGCACGCGCTTTTAGACGTCTGAATTCAGACAAATGGAATAAGCTCTTAAAGCGCAATGAATATAGCCCGCCGGGTCACCGATATATGGCGGCTTTTTATCGGCGGTCTAGTTTTTATACATAGGTTAGACATAATTCTTTCAATACAGGCCGCCGAGTTGCGTCGTCGTCGGGTAATGTTGGCGGCCTGGCGGGCTCACTGTGTTTTGCGCTAAAGAAATATAAGCATCCGTGTAGTGCCGGCTTAGAATCTTACTACCCCTTCCTACCCACGGGTATCGTAAGAGGCGACTTAGTATAGCCTTTTTAGTGGTTTTTGGGCGATGCGGTTGAAGACCCATCACCAGAGATACTTTATTTCTACCATCTAGTGTCCTATTAACTTTCAAATGAGGCTGAGGGGTTTCTAGCTCTGAAGGGCTGGCTATCCCTTTTTGGGATTTGTACCCGTATATATATGTATGTCTATGAGTAATATAAAATAAAGAAAGAAAAGAAACAAATAATATTAACTTGGAAAAGACAAAATTATACCAGCTAGTATTTGAATACTATAAATCCGCTCGTTTGTCCCAGCCAGTTCGGCGTGCAGTAACAACGGCATCGCACACAGCGCCGCGCTACACACACACCAACATGTTGCACATAACCATGCCACTCCACCGGAACATAGCTCCTGGTTTAAAAAAAATTATGCTTATTAATAGATGTAGAAATAAACTTAAAAACGGATGGAAATATGCGAACTTTAAGCTAGGTTAAAATCACTCTGATAAAAATATGAACCGTTTAAATGACATTAATAAACTTAATTATTAAAAGTTAAATTAAATATAACAAAAACGTAGTAATATAAAAAAAGGAGATAGAAACAAAATATCCTACTTGGTATTATAAATGTAATATTATAGATACCTATATGGACGGTTGTGTATTTGTTGTATCATCGCGCCTAAAAATACTGAAAGAATTTTGATCATTTGGCACACAGGTAGGGTATTACAGAAACGGGACCGTTGCCTTTTATTTCAACTAAATCTATTTGCTGCGTCCGACTTGCGTGCATACCGCGCGGACCGCACGTTTAAATTGTACAGTGTTCAAATATTCTCTAAGCTTCGATTTTTGTTACAGGAGAGTAAATAAGGTAAATTGGCTACCAGGTGATAATGCCAGATGAGGTGATAAAAAAATTGTCGCTGCTTGCATTCCTTTGTACAAATATCATAGATAAGGGGCATTAAAATGATTTTTTCCCGACCCTATAATATAAAAAGCAATATTTATATTAAAACAATGCATACCTGTTCTAAATCGCACTGTAAGAACGTAAAAAGGGACGTCGCATCACCTACAGATATTAAAGTTTTTAGAAAGACTGGTAGACTTAAGTTTTCTGTTGCGATTGAACTCATTAGTTGAAGAATTCCCGCCGCCAAGCATAGTGTTCCTCCGATTGCTAACACTATCTTTGTGGTACTTACTATGCCACTTTCTTTTAAGTCCGTCGAATTCACCTATAGATGCCAAAATATGATTTAAAGAAATGGTACTCTTTCTTTGAGTACAGTTCTGAAAGTTGACATATACTGAAAACAATTATAACAACAAAAGGGGTTACTAGAGATTTTTAATATGCGCACGCATAGCTTATAACACCTGTGTGATGAGAACATACGTACATACATATGCTCACGGCTTTAAATCCCTGGAAGGGGTGGCCAGAGCCTCAGAATAAGAAATTTCTAATAAAGCTGACAAATAATACAGTTTTATAATAAACGATCGTTTAACAACAGATTCCTTATAAAATCCCTGATCCCTAAATTATCGGCTACGATACCTACCAGATGAATTGGGTTAGTGGTATTCTAAGTTAACATTCTATTATTTATTTCAACAGGTAAAGACGATGCAAGTAAATAATTATTTAAATAATAATATAGCTATATTTCATACGCTTAGATTAGACAGTGTCGGTACACCCGCACGCACTTTTGAATATTGTACAAAATTAAAACAGACAGACTGAAAACAATAGGCAAAATATGGTACACAAAATAAAGTTACACAATTAATATTCATCATCACTCGACGTTACGGAATAATTACCACATGAACCAAATTCATTGTTTTGGTATACAACGATTTACCTAATTCGCCAAATATACCTGCAGGTGTACGCCGCCTGCGGCATCCTGCGATGTATTGCGGCACGCACCAAATCGGTTCGATAGAAGAGCGACACAATCACAGTGTAGTGCCGGCTTAGAATGTCACTACCCCTTTCTACCCATAGGTGTCGTAAGAGGCGACTAAGGGTATGGAGCTTTTTAAGTGGTTTTTGTGCGATGTGGTTGGAGACCCATCACCGACGACACTGTATTTCTACCACCTTGTCCCTTGTCAACTTCCAAATGTGGCTGAAGAGTTTCAAGCTCCCTTCACTAAAGCTCTGGTTACCCCCTTTTGGAATTTATGGCCGTGAGTATATGTATGTATGTACTATCTAAGCGTATGAACTATATTTTATATTTTATTAATTTTATTTTATTTTATTATTTATGTTGGCAATTATTATAATATAATCCTTGCCAATCATATATTATTATAATAAATAATTAAAACTAAAAATACTTACAAACATGTACGTCGGAAAGGTTGTAACAAACAGTGCATAGGTGCCAAGTCCAGTGCAGTTACATGAAACATGTGAAGAATTAAAAGTTTCTGTGACACAAGAGGTTGTATTCCAAAAATAAGGGTTGTCGAAGGACCTTGACGCGCATGCTGTCCTTAGTGCATCTGGGGAAAGATGGTAAGAAAAATATAAAATATGTTATGAAATAACATAATTTACAATAAATTACGATAGACCAATTTATATACACAATTTATATATACAAATTAAATAAATTGTGTGTTTCAGATGTATTATTTATTCTGTTTGGATCACCAACAGTAATAAGACAAATACAAAAAAAACTAATAATAAAATGTTATAAATATAATACTGTGTTTTTTTTTGCGCAAGTAATAATGATTTAATAAAACTATTATGCGGATACTATCGCGTTTACGTACGTACAGAAACGTTAGGACAACATTAAATTAAAAAATATACGGTCGAATTGAGAACACTCCTTTTTTGAAGTCGGTTAAAAAGCGATAGTATCCCTATGATAGTTTAATTAAATCATGGTATAAACATAATATAAAACAAAACAAAAATCTATTGAACGTATACAAAATAATTCAAGAAGTCAATAAATTATGGATAAATAATAAAAATGTATTGCATTCAAAACTACATTATGTTAAAATCATGATATACCTGAATTTATATTCTGTTGTACGTAATATCTCAGTAACACCAAATATGAGCTATTAATACGCGTTGAAGATAATTGGATTTGGTCGGAAACAATGTAATATTCAATATTTGTGCTGGCTCTGCAATAAAATACATACCTTACTCAATATTCCTTATTATATCAACTTTCATAATAATAATAATTGCCGTGTAGTGTCGGCTTAGAATAACACTTCCCCATTTCTTCCGGTGGGTGTACGTAAGAGGCAACTAACGGTATTGGGGCGATGCGGTTGGAGACCCATCACCAAAAACCTTTATTTCACCATCTTTTCCCCACGCAACTTCCAAAAGTGGCTGAGGAATTTCTGATTCCCTAGCTCTGGCTACCCCTTCAAGGGATTCATAGCCGTGAGTATATGTATGTATGTATGTCATAATAACAATGTAACTACGCTTACATAAAAGTTTGTGATGTTATGTGAGCGAGTGAGAAATAGCGTGATTCGTGAAAAGTGCGGTGTGAAATATGATATTTTAAAAAAGATGGTAAAAGGAATGTGGAATGGAAAAACCGTCTCAGTTTAGGCACATAGAGAGGATGGATGATAGTTAATTGGTAAAAGAGATTTATAGAGCCAATGTGGATTATTATGTTATGGAGGACGACCCCGGAGGACACATTTTGACCAAATAGCGAGTGTTCTCAATGAAGTTTGAAGAATAAAAGAGCATGTATGAGAAGATTGATGGATGTAAACGAAGCTAGAGAGGTTTGTCAGGATCGTACAAAGTGGCGATCGATAGTCTCTGTCTACCCCAATGGATACTAATCGCGTGAGTATGAGTATGTATATACTTACATATGTTTCTTAAAGCTGATCAGCGATGGTAAAAATTCTGTAATGTTTTTATACTCGACAAAAGCCATTGAGTAATCTTCTAAACCGCCATTTACTATTTCTACGGACAGAAGTTTGTGGTTTTCATCTTTCATTTGTGGAGTTAATATAAAATTACATTTTAAATTGGTTTTATTCACATGCTTTATTGATAGATTTATTCTTTGGGTCGTGTATGTCATGTCTATCGACGTGAAGTTGGCTACCATACTTAAAATATTTTGAATGCGAAAGATTTCCTGAAATTAAGTAGGATGTTAGGTGGTTACGATAAAAAATACTAAGATTAACTTATTTTACAGACGTTACTTTGCCGTGTAGTGCCGGCTTAGAATGTCGCTACCCCTTTCTACCCAGGGGTGTCGTAAGAGGCGACTAAGGGTATTGGGGATTTTTATTGGATTTTTGGGCGATGCGGTTGGAGATCCATCACCTTTATTTCACCATCATTCCCCACTTAACTTCCAAAAGTGGCTGAGGAATTTATAATTCCTTAGTTCTGGCTACCCCTTCTAGGGATTTATAGCCGTGAGTATATGTATGTATGTATGTACTTTAAAAAAAAAAAACACTTGTATTGGCAACCGCGATAGCTCAGTGGGGAGAGCACCGTCGGGCCTACATCAATTGGTCTGCCTGCCCCTATCACGTGAGTACACTATACACACAAAACGTGGGTACTCTGAACAATAGGTGACAATGTCACGTGATGTTTAGTATAAGTACCTGCCAACCCTTTCGGGGATATGCGACGACGTGAACGTTTGATTTTAAAGAAAAACACATATAAAATAACATGATTCTGACAAATACGTACAGCCAACACCTTATTTAATATAATATGGCTCCGACATCTGGAATAATAATATGATTCCTTAGCTCTGGCTACCCCTTCTAGGGATTTACAGCCGTGAGTATAAGTAAGTAAGTGTATCTGGAATACGATATTTTGTAAAAAAATACATTCCGAGTACTGTAGGAGAAAACTGTACACACTTAATTAACAGATTTCACTTTCAAATAACATTGGGTACGGAGGGCCTGATCTTACAATAGTACTCGTTATTTCAGATTATTTCATGAATATCTTTTTGAGTAATGTAACATAAATTAATTTTTTTTTTTAAAAATATCTTATCAAGTTTTACCAATTATTACTTACCCTTTCATCTACAAAATTCAGTGTGTTGTTCAGTAGCTTATCAATTAAAATAGTGGCAGGTTCAATACATTCCGTTCTTTCTTGGTCATCAGCATGTGGTGATATCAAATAATTCACCATAGTATTTAGTTGTTCTAGAGGAATTGTTCCGATCCCGAAACAATCTGAATTTGCAGCAATGAATGTAGAGGTATATTTATTTAGTATATCAATCATGTTCTGCCACGAAAATCCTAGTTGGATTTGAAGAAACTGAAATTAATTTAACTTTTTAAACATAAATATAAGTTGCAAATCTTATGAAAATAGTAGGTTATGTAGTTACTTGTTGGTATATCTGCATTAGGTTTTCTGACACGCATTCAGAATAATCAGGAATATTCCAATATGCCACTGATTTGGTTCCGTTTAGTTGGCAAGTTCTGCAATAATTGGGATACAATAGTTCACACGAAAAGATAAAATCTTAACTTAAACAAAGCTTAAGATAACTGAAAATCGTTTCGAAACGTCGGGCTTCAAAAACCATACAATAACACACAAATAATTATCCGAAAATCAATAGATGTTTTAATTGTAATGTGTAATCGTCAAAGTCTTAAAAAATACTTAAATTCCGAGAAAAGGGGCCGAATCGAGTTTAACGAGTGAATATAATTTGCTTAAAAATTTACATAGACAGTTTTTCTGTAAAATAATTTTACTTGGATCTTTAAAAGGCTTTACCACAATACGATAAATACCATTAATAGAGGAGCCATCAGTGTAAATTACGAATAATGTGCAACTCAGTCCAATTGTCTTTCTGCTGTCTATTACTCTAACCATATTTAAATTAAAAGTGAAATTTTAATTTAAATTTTACCGTGTAGTGTCGGTTTAGAATATATCTACCCCGTTTCTACCGATGGGTGTACGTAAGAGGCGACTAACGGTATTGGGGCTTTTAAGGGATTTTTTGGCGATGCGGTTGGAGACCCATCACCAACAACCTTTATTTTTACCATCTTTTCCCCACTCACATTTCCAAAAGTGGCTGAGGAATTTCTAATTTCTTAGCTCTGGCTACCCCTTCTAGGGATTTATAGCCGTGAGTATATGTATGAAATTTTAAAACAGGCCTCCGTCTTTACATGGTGACAGACTTAACATGGTGTCTTTTCGTATTAATATAAAGAAGCACTCTAAAGAATTAGACGAAATAGTTGGTCATTTGCGTTCAGTGGGTCACAACAAATTATTTTTATGAATACAATGTAGAGATTGAGCTCAGAATAACATTTATTTGAGTTTTTTAATCAGGCGTTACTTCGCGGAAATCCATAGAAAATAATAATAATAAATATTTGTATTTATTTGAGTGTCATAAAACCAACCATATGATTTTAACTTTGCTGAAATCCGTGGCAAATAATAATAATAAATATTTGTATAATTGTGTGTGATAAAACCACCTATATAATTTTCCCACATATCCAGGCGGGCAAGTCGATATAGCTTTCGAGTTGGAAGCAGTTCGCTCCCATTTTGACCCAAAAAGATTTTCAGGTTCACAGGTGACTTCAGAATTTTCCAACACGTTTACTTCCACGGAGTCACTACTTGTACCGCCTCTTGAAGATATTCGACAAGTGTACTTATGAGAAGCCTGAAAACAGTTCAAGTAACATACATACATACATATTCTCACGCCGTTAGTTCCCATTGGGGTAGGCAGAGACTATCGATCGCCACTTTGTACGATCCTGGCAAACCTCTCTGGCTTCGTTTACATCCATCAATCTTTTCATACATGCTCTTTTATTCTTCATACTGCGGACACCTGCCTTTTTGAGCACATTTTCTATTTGATCCAAATGTGTCCTCCGAGGTCGTCCTCTACTAACATTACCTTCCACATTGGCTCTATATATCTCTTTCACCATCAGTTCAAGTAAGTAACCCATTATTAAATAGTGCATAGTGAAGGTACATTACAAAATAGAATAGAATATAGCAGTACTAGAAGTGAATAATGAAAAAGTTAACTACTATTTTAAATGAAAATATTATAGCATAACATAATAGTGAAAAACTTACTTAAATTTAGAAATTGTCAAATTAAAAAAGTTCTTAATTTTTGGATATACGTGTAAAACATGAATTAATCCACCTATTGAAAATTATGATTTAACTGAATATATCACAAGATATTGCTGTGTAGTGTCGGCTTAGAATAGCACTACCCTATTTCTTCCGGTGGGTGTACGTAAGAGGCGACTAACGGTTTTGGGGCTTTTAAGGGATTTTTGGGCTATGCGGTTGGAGACCCATCACCAACAAACTTTATTTTACCATCTTTTCCCCAATGAACTTTCCAAGCGTGGCGGAGGAATTTCGAAGCTCTGGCTACCCCTTCTAGGGATTTATAGCCGTGATTATATGTATGTATGTATCACGAGATCACAACACTTTGTCTCATTCCGCTAGTTATGAAAAGGACAATTTGTTCTGGGACAGCATGTTACAGGGGCTTTGTAATAATTAAATGTAGGCATCCAACATTCACTACCATGTATGGTAGCGAACTTTGGGCATGACAAAAGAAGCATGAAAGTAGTGTGAATACAATGGAAATGAGATCCCTCAATCAGTTTTTTCGCTGTGCAGTGTTGGCTTGGAATAGCACTACCCCATTTCTTCCGGTGGGTGTACGTAAGAGGCGACTAACGGTTTTGGGCAGGCACGGATCCAGCCCTCAAAAAAGCCAAATCTCTTGGCCATAGTGATTAGTTTCATCATATCAGATTTAGGCTCATAAGATCATAAAAGTGTGAGGTTGTAGGTCGATTAGGGTTGTGGGCATGCCCATCTTGCCCATATGGCTGGATCCGCCCTTGGTTTTGGGGCTTTTTAAGGGATTTTTGGGCGATGCGGTTGGAGACCTTTATTTTACCATCTTTTCCACACGCAACTTCCCAAAGTGGCTGAGGATTTTTTTATTCCTTAGCTCTGCTACCCCTTCTAGGGATTTATAGCTGTGAGTATATGTATGTATGTATGTCAATCAGTTTGATACATTCTTACTTTTGTGATCATCTGACATTGCGTTCAATGTTGTTGTCAGTTAATTAATTGTTGTCTCGGTACTGATACTCTAAATTAAGTAGTAAATCATGATAGTTATTAATAAGGAGAAAATGTTAATTTGGTAAAAAATAAAAGTGCTCACCGTAGACGTATAAAACTTACATACATACGTACAAACATATACTCACGCCATTATTTCCCATTGGTACGATCTTGACAAACCTCTCTAGGTTTGTTTACATCCATCAATCTTCTCATACATGCTTTTTTGTTCTTCATACTTCGGACGCCTACCTTTTGAGCACATTTGCTATTTAGTCCAAATGTGTTTTCCGAGGTCGTCCTCTACTAACATTTCCATCCATATTAGCTCTAAGTCTCTTTTACCAATTTACTATCATCCATCCTCATTCATAATCATAAAACAACAATTCATAAAAATAACTTTTGTAAATATAATATTACAGTAAACTAACTGCAAATATGAGGTCAAACTAGTAGGAACTTACTTGCACATTTACTAATTTTAGCGTACTCCCAGATGGATATAAGTTTTCCCAATATTGTTTACCAGGAATCAATTTTATTGGTAATTTCCCTTTTGTCCAGCTAAACACAAGCCCTAAGGCACTTCCAGTAGCTGCGATACAGGAAACACTGACGTTGTCACCCTGCATTACAAAAAGTACAATTTATTTCTTAAGCCACAGCTAAAAAGAATCAATATTTTGTTTATTCTATTAATATTATAAATGTGAAAGTTAAGATGTTTGTGTGTTTGAGGCAAAAAGGCTCCTCAAGTACATATTGTACATGAATGAAATTTGGCAGAATAATGACCCAAATTGTAACATAAGATACTTTTTATCCCGGAAAAATTTACCAATAAAATATTCACGCCTGATTGAACTAAGGGTACCGGAAAAACGCCTTAAGTTTTGTCAT
>OY755185.1:15486656-15598844 GCA_963576735.1 Bedellia somnulentella
AAATTACTCAGCCACTTTTGGAAGTTGCGTGGTAAAATAAAGGTTGTTGGTGATGGGTCTCCAACCGCATAGCCCAAAAATCCCTTTAAAAGCCCCAATACCGTTAGTCGCCTCTTACGTACACCCACCGAAAGAAATAATAACAATAATAATAATAATAAAAGATTTTATTTGTCTTTAACACATACAACAAAAAAAAAATGGTGACATGACAACAAACAATAAGAAAGAAGTATTAACAAAGCGAACAATAGCATATAACAGCAAAATAAAAGACAAAATGGTACAGAGCTCGGTCTATCCACTACAAGCAGATAGCTCCGATTTTCAGCTCTGACCAAACCTTAAGACTACTTACACTTAAAACTAACTTAGAACTAATTTCAATACACATGCACTCGCATACACACACACACACACACACACACACATCCACACACAGACACCACGCGCATAGTCTTAGCCTAGAGCTAATATATATACATTATTTAGATCTCTTCACATATTATAGAAGAATAAAATATAAATAACAATCAATATAAATACCAATAATGAAAGCCACGTACATACTTTCATAACAATATAATGCATAAATAGATAAATATATATATATATATATATATATATATACATAGATACATGTTACTGTATATATAAATACCTTATTACTGGTTATTATTCGACATTAGAAGCACAGCCATAGGGAATAGCAAACTCGTTGCGCTGCAATACTATCAAATATTTAAGTAATTTGTTTCTAAATGAGGAAATAGACTGTGCATCTTTGATAGGCGGCGGTATAACGTTCCAGCATTTAGAAGCTGCTATTGTAAAGCAGCCCTTGGTCCTTGTAAGCTTGTGCTTCGGTAACAAAAGTACATTGAGGCGTTCGCGTTTCGAAAAGTTGAGTTTGTCATAAAGGTATTTTGGTGTTTTATATTTAATTACTTTATAGACAAAACATGAAAGTTTCAGTCTCCTTTTATGTCTCATGTTAAGCAAGTTCTTCTCAATCAAATATGGAGTAATGTGTTGCCGTCGTGGAATATTAAAACAGTACCGCATACAGGCATTTTGTACACGTTGTATTTGGTGTTCGGTCTTTTTTAGCAGACAAGGGCCATAGGCGATGTCGCAATAGCCTAACTGGGACAGAACTAAACCCTCGCATAACCTGAGTCGAACATCCTCACTTATAAATGACCTTATCTTGTATAAAGTACTAAGGCCAGCAAAGCACTTGGCAGTCTTTAGATCAACATGATTTTGAAATGTGAGCGACTGGTCCATGTGAAGACCAAGGTTCCGAATGCACACCTGAAAAGGCACCGCTACTCCATCAACCAAAACCGACGGTTGAAGTTCGGCTATCCTAGAGACCTGACTAGGTGTGCCGCAGATTAAAGCTATAGTCTTGTGTGGGTTGATCATAAGGTGATGGTTTTTAGACCATTCCACTATACACTCCAGATCTTTGTGGAAGCTCTGTAAACCCGCAAAGAACCCATCACTGTCCGAGGGAAGATGTGTATAAATTTGTGTATCGTCAGCATATAAGTGGTATTTTGAATTTTTTATGACCTTAGATATATTAGCAGTATAGACAGTAAACAATGTCGGACCAAGAATCGAACCTTGGACCACACCACGTGTAATTGGAAGAGGTTCCGAAACTATAAGATTGCCATTTGCGTCAGTTGTTTTAACAGTTTGCATTCTGCCCGAAAAGTAGGAGGAAAACCACTTGCACGCTGACGACGAAAAACCTGCGGACCGAAGTTTAGAAATTAAAAGTGGGGGGAAGACACAATCAAAGGCGCGTGTATTGTCCAGGAGTAATAAGATAGAAGCGTCCCCTTTGTCTGAGGATAACAATATGTCATCAATGATACTAAGCAGGGCAGTGGTAGAGCTATGGCCGGATCTGAAACCAGATTGAAATGATGGTATTATACCAGACATTTCTAAATGAGGCAAAATTTGTTTCAAAACAAGTTTTTCTAGTATTTTTGAAAACGCAGGTAGTATGCCTATAGGTCTTATATCATTGAGTACTTCGACAGGTTTTTTCTTAGGGATAGGAGTTACCGTAGAGCATTTCCAAGCCTCGGGAAAATTACCGTCACGCAGAGATCTATTCAATATAGTGGTGATAGCATGAAGAGAGTAAGGTAACGTTAGTTTAATCATAAGCATCGAGATATGATCAGACCCCTCTGATCTTGATGAACAAGTTTCTACGATGCGAGCTACTTGAGCTTCAGAAATATCAGTGAAGTTAAATTCAGGACCACTGGAGTAAGGGAAGGTATCAGCTGTGCCATTAGAGGTAAAAACATCGATTGGTGGAACTGCATTGACAAAAAAACGATTAAGAGCATGAGGTTCTGCGAGATGGAAGGGTATTAGGGAAGTACTGGATGGTTTCAAAATTCTGTTAATATGGTGCCACATTTTTGTTGGATTTGAACGGTTATTATTTACAAATTTGTCGAAATATTTACGCTTTTCTATCTTTATAGTAGAGTTAACTTGATTTCGCATATCTCTATAGTATCGATATGCTCCTTCAGATCTTTTCATCTTAGCTGCCTCACAAGCTTCAGCACGGAGTTTCCTCATTTGCCTCAGGTTGTGAGTTAACCAAGGTGCAGGGGGTCGGGAAAAAGTTTTATTACGGATGGGGGCGAAGTGATCGAACAGGTCTATAATTAACATGTTAAATAAATGAACCATATCGTTGAGATCTTTGCAATCCTGTATCATCTCCCAAGGGGTAAACTGAGCAGCGTGAGAAATACAATCAATGTTCTCCGATATAGGACGATATGAAATTCTTCTAGGAGGTAAGCGTTTCAGTTTAGTAGAAAATTGTGCTATTACTATACCATGATCGCTTAAATCATCGTTGTGAACTACATTTAAGGAGCTCAGCCTACATCGCCCCTTGGTAAAAATTAGATCTAAAAGTGTACAGCTAGTTGGCGTTATACGGGTAGGTTTGTTAACAATTTGTGTAAGATTATATGCAGAAACGAGAGACTTAAAACACTCGGGAATGAAGTTGGTAGAGTCATTATTTAGAGAATCAACATTGAAATCACCCAGTAAGAAAATGTGATCGTATTTGGGACCAAACACTGATAAGGAATCGTTTAAACTATCAACAGCTTTTCCAGTGTTAAGCGAGTGTGGTCGGTAAAATGTTCCTAAGGCAATCCTCATCCCACGTAGACGTACCTCTATCCATAACTGTTCCAAGTCAGTGCCAAGGTGATCCAGGCGGCGAGTATGTATATCCGAGCGAATATACATGCCTACACCGCCGCCACGACTGTGTTGTCGTGGAACATGTATGAACTGGTAACCCTGGATCGTGTAGCGTGTCAAGTCGGAGTCCAGTCTTAGCCATGTCTCATTAAGACAGACTATGTCAAATTCATGAATGCTAAACAATTCTAATAGTTCATTCCAACCTGTATTGATTGACTGTATATTCAATAACCCTAGCGTAAGGCGTTTAGTTTTATTATTGCTAAGTGCACTCTCAGGTACTGCCATTATAGTTAAAATAAAAAAAAAATCGATATAAGCGACAGTATTATGCCGTAGATTAAATATGAGGTAAAGTTTCTAAACAATATACTTAAAAGTAATAATTGACTAAAACCAACCCCTGTTTCAATTTGTGTAATGTTATAAAATACCGGCGTCGTATTATAAAAATAATTAATTTGTATAAGTAGCAATAAAATATAGTGTAATAGTAAGATTGAGTTGACCTCACTAAATATAAAAAGGAGTAAATTTAAACGGTAATATAATATTACAAGATGTATATGTATACTCGTTGAAAGGTTGAAATAATTTCGGTTTAAAAAGTTTTGGAAATTTGTAAATACCTTATTAGCATAACAAAAACAGGTTGACGTAATCATACATGAAGGTTTGTGCAAAATTGAAAAAGGATAACAATAAATTAATTCACTTTTTGTAAGTGTTTTAAAATAAATTAAATAAATTAAATGTATTTGTATTAATGAATGAGTTGTAAATGATAATAAATATTTTATATGTATTGTAAATATATAAAAATAATAGTATATGGGCTTTCTATATTTATTTGGTATACTAAGGTCTGTACATTTAACATTATTGTATAATATTCTAAGGCAATTCATTAGTATGAAAAAGATACTAAGGAGTTCATATAAGAAACATGCGACTCGCTCATATCCTACTGCTATAACGTAGTATTGTGTCGAAGTGTTACTATATGTTTGGTATTCATATCTTGATAAATAACAATATTTTTCAAGTAGAAAGTATAATTGTATGTCTAACACAATAAAACAATTTAAGATATGCATGAACGAAATAGAAAAAACACGATAGTAATGTTCAGTTCCGAAAAATACGCAATATATCCTCTTCTTTCCGTATGAACTCCACGGTGGATTTTTCCGTTTAGTGTAGTGTCAGCTTAGAATAACACTACCCCATTTCTACCCGTGGGTGATCGTAAGAGGCGACTAAGGGTATAGGGGCTTTTAAAGTGATTTTTAGGCGATGTGGTTGGAGACCCGTCACAAAAAACATTTATTATTACCATCTTTTCCCCAATCAACTTCCAAAAGTGGCTGAGGAATTTCTCATTCCAAAGTTCTGGCTACCCCTTTCAGGGATTTATAGCCGCGAGTATATGTATGTAAACATACAAGTACTCACGCCATTAGTTCTCATTGGGGTAAGACTATCGATCGCCACTTTTTACGATCCTGACACACCTCCATAGATACGTTCACATTTACATTTTTTTCATACATGCTCTTTTATTCTTCATACTTCGGAAGCCTGCCTTTTTGAGCACACTCTATTTGGTCCGAATGTGTCCTCCGAGGTCATTCTCTACTAACATTACCATCCTTAATATTAAGAGGTATTATAATAATTGGCTTTTATATCACTATGCATTGAAAGGCGACATGATAGTCCAATGGGTAGAACACCCGCCCGAAAACAGAAGGGCGTGAGTTCCAATCCTGAGTCGGGCCTACACCAATTTGTCTTTTCTAAAGTCATATGTGTGGTTAATTTATCATGGTTGTTAACGGTGAGGGAAAACATCGTGAGGAAACCCACATGGCTGAGTTGTACTTAGTCATGTGACAGTGTATTCGTACAAAACGGCGATAGGCCTGCCCCCTATCACGTGAGTACACTGTCCATGCAAAACGTGGGTACTCTGAACACCAGGTGACAAAGTCACGTGATGTTCATAAGTATTAGTACCTCTGCCAACCCCTTCGGGGATATTCGGCGTGAACGTTTATGTTTTTTTTTTTTTATTACTTCGGACGCCTACCTTTTTGAGCACTATATATTTGGTACGAATGTGTCCTCCGAGGTCATCCTCTACTAGCATAACCATCCATAATATTAAGAGGAATTATAATAATTGGCTTTTATATCACTATGCATTGAAAAATAAATCCCCAGATGATACAGTAGGACCGCGTTTTAGTTATTTTTCATGATTTTATTTTCTAGGGATACATACATATATACATACATATACTCACGGCTATAAATCGAGAGCTAAAGAATTAGAAACCTCAGCCACTTTTGGAAGTTGCGTGGGGAAAAGATGGGGTCTCCACCGCATCCCTCAAAAGCCCCAATACCGTTAGTCGCCTTTTACGTACACCCACCGGAGAAATAGGGTAGTGCTATTCTAATCCGACACTACACAGCAGAAGCTTTCTAGGGATGTATTTTAAATTAAAGCTACATACTTATTTGGTGATAATTATTTCAATTTATCTTATGCAACGTATTGTATTTGCCATGTTAGCATACTCAAAAGCTATGATGAAGAAGATCTATTTGGTCGTCTTCTAACTGAATTTACCATCAAAGTTATTGTTTTTAATACTACATACATACATATGTATACTCACGGCTATAATTCCCTAGAAAAGCGAGCTGGAGCTTCAGAATTTAAAATTCCTCAGCCACTTTCGAAAGTGTAAGGGATTTAAAAAAAACTATTAAGCCTTTGCTCATTGGATTCATTTGTAATATCATTTATTCCAACGATGCTGAATCTTGAGATGAAATTAATGGAAGGCAACTGCAGCGAACAATAAATAGTAATAAAATAGCTTGATTAAACAAGTTTTGGTTTATGACTTCTCAACTTTGAATAAAGCTATTTCGCGTATTATTGCTCCGAGTTGTATTTTCAGTGCATCCACATTGATTTATGAAGAACTTTTCAGTACCGTTCCTTTTGATTGCTAATTAGTTTTTGAGTTTTTAAGTATTTGTGTTTTTCATCAATGCTAAGATGCTGGTTACAGTATGTTTGTTTTTTTATTGAAGATAGCTATAAAAATAACCTAATATTTATTTACTTTTGTATATGCTATGCTAAGGGCCAGCGCTGACTGCCGGCATGGCATGGCATGGCATGGCAAAGGATTTCGGTACAGATATAGCATTTTTAATCTTATAAACATGAGTATAGAATTCATTTTACTTCATTTTGACACAACGATGCCGACGTTCTGTCCTACCGCGGCCTCCCTCGGCATCGTTGTGTCAAAATGAATTCTATATGTATGGCAATAAGATTAAAAATGCTGTGTCTGTACCGAAATCCTTTGCCATGCCATGCCGGCAGTCAGCGCCGGCCCTAAAGGGAAAAACGCTCCCTGATTACGTATGTCATCAATTTGTATGCGATTTGACACTTTTGAC
Organism: Bedellia somnulentella; assembly: GCA_963576735.1. Taxonomy (NCBI): domain Eukaryota; kingdom Metazoa; phylum Arthropoda; class Insecta; order Lepidoptera; family Bedelliidae; genus Bedellia; species Bedellia somnulentella. The sequence continues at coordinate 15,493,419 of OY755185.1, forward strand.
AGCGACAATGTTCACGCCAGACATGTACTCGCGGCTTTAGCATATTCTATTTAGTCTGCGATTGGTAGATTTGATTTTGATTGCCAGTTGAGATATAACTCTGGACTTGACCTTTGAATTTAATGGGGGGTTGTTGTATTGTAAAATTGTAATTAATTTTGTATTCTAATTGAATTGTATAAAGTTTGAGTATTGTGATACTAATAGAAGCAGCATATTTTGATTGTTTATATTGATCAAAGATTGAATGCATTCAGATCTCAACAAAATTATTGAAGAACAAACACCACTTGGAATAACAAAGGACTAAACAACTCACCTTCCAGCGGCAGATGAGTCCACTTTGTTATATTAGGTTCTAATATAACTGGTAGCAGAGAAAACACATGAACAGACAATATTGCAACTTGCGACACAATCGTAGTCGCTGAAGATACTATGACTTTGCATAATTATGTCAAACTAGCGTTGGATCTTTCGCATAGAAAAACATTGCATATAAATGTTCAAAAGTAAACTTCATAAAGTTATAGTTAAAAAAAGTAGAAGAGTTTGTTGGTGCTAGAATAATTACCCAAAAACTTTTTTCCCATTGAAGCCAATAGGAAAAAGTTTATGTTTTCTTTTTTAGAGCGCACTTTAAAGCTTGAGACCGACTGCACAGGTAGTCAAAGACAGAGGTTTATTTCAATCGCAATTAGCGTTGAAGTCCGAGAAACTAACCATTTATTATTTAATACAACACCCTCGGGCAACACAGAAACGGGGTAGAATAGAATAGAATAGAATAACACTTTATTGCACATCAAACACAAATTTACAAAAGTAATAATATGATCAAACAGTTTACAGTGAGGTACAATTGGCGGTCTTATCGCTTAAAGCGATCTCTTCCAGACAACCTTTGGAAGGTGAGATCGATAAATTAATTATTTGGGTAGATGCACAAAACAAGGCCAAAAAAAAAAACATAAGAAGATATTAAGCTTACTTAAATCTAACTTATTTAATTTAAATAACAATATAAATATTACATATTACAAAATAATATAGATATGTAACGAATATGAACACATACATAAATAACTACATACTATTATATATACAAGCAATACAAATACCTAAATAAAATACACATATACGTTTTAGAAATATAATAAATATATATAGTTTAAAAAGCAACAGTATTACTATGCGAAGCCGAATCATCACAGCTCACAGTTTAAAATAGGTTAAAATGAAGCGTGTTTGTAAAGCGACATAACCCACACATGTGACTAGTTGACAATGGCGCAAGATCGCAAACAGTTTAATTAAGATGGCGCGATGATACTCGTGTGTTCCGGTCGCGACGCGGTACGGCTAGCGTTGGCTGTTGTGTGAATGGTATGGGTGAGTGTCTGGTACATACATACATTCATATACTCACGGCTATGAATCCATAGAAAGGGTAGCCAGAGCTTTCAAAAACAAATTTTCAAAGTCACTTTTCAAACTTGTCGAGTAAAATGGGCAACCAAACACATCGCCCAAATAATACTTAAAAAATCCCCAATGCCCTTAGTCGCCTCTTACGAACACTAGAAGGGTAGAAATGGGGTGGTATTATCCTAATCCAAATCAATCCAGCTTAAATCTTAAAACAGGTTATGTTTGCAAAGCAACATACCGCACACGCGTGACATGTTGATAATGGTGCGTCGCGAGATCGCAAACAGTTCTATTAAGATGGCGCGATGATACTCGTGTGGGTACGGCTAGCATTGGCTGGTGGGTGCATGATGTAAATGAGTCTGTTAATTTGGAATATTAAGCTTACCACTTCTTTATTCAAGGAATATGGATTTAGGCTCGATACCACATTATTGTTATCAATAATGCCTTTGCTGATTTTGATAACTTTAGCGTAATATTTTTTTGGTTGTTCCTTCTGCATCTGCACAAGCTAATGTGTTTAAGCAAGATCTTGCGCCAAGAAAATCTTTCAGGTGAAATTGGCATCAAATTTTCAATTAATTTTATAAACGGGAACACTGTATAAAATGCACAGATTTATAATAAATTATAATGACATTATCCATTAAAAATAAAACTGAATATTGTAATTGTAACTGAAAAGGCAAGACATGATATTTTCGGTCAGTTCTACAAAAAATATTAGATTATTGCTTATTTGCCACAGTTTTCATTTGTTGAAAATACGTGTTATCAAATTCGTCATACACACAATAAGATGCACATTATTTTACAGTTTACTCAAGATGTGTTATTTATAGATACAAATTTCAGTCTTCATTACATCACATTTGATAACTCATTAGCCAAATAATTCATTTCCGAGTTATATATATATATATATATACTCATCAGTAAAGGCTAAGTAAACTCCAGAAGGGCAAGCACGAGCAGTGTCTAAACTAGTTATCGCGTGCGATAAAGCAGCCATCTCTTACACACTTACTTAGTATCGTATACTGCCATCTCATCCTAACCGTTATCGTGTCGATGAAATAGCGCTCGTGCTTGCCCTACAGACCAAGTGCGGAACAAATGAATAATAAACTGAGTGAGATGATTGTTAGTCAGGAAGATCTGCATTTAAGATACAAACATATCGGCAGTCTTATAGACAAAGAGACGGTTACACTGGATAGTCATATTACCTTATCTAGCGTTATATCTCAGTCACCCCAACCACAACCAAGTAATGGGATTACATTACCAGCTGTTAGCACGCCGCCGGCGGCGCCGCCGGCAAACAGAACATTAGTATTTTCGGACGGCATGGCCGTAGGTTTTGGCGAAATACTAAATAAGTATCTTAATCAACAGGTTATTAACCATTGCTATACGGGTGCAAACTTTAATTATATAGTAGAACGAATATTATAAGGCACTTATGACGAATATACAACGATTGTCGTACTGGTCGGCAATAGTATAGGATTAAATAAGTATTTATTAAATAAAAGTATAAATAAACTTTTGGAGATACAAAAAATATATAAATGTAAATTTATATTTTGTACCTTTCCATACTTACTTAATATGAATAAGCAGAATGACAATATTCATATTATGAATAATCTAATATGTCACGTGACATGTTGTCAAAGCGACAATTTATTTTGTTTGGATTTGAATAAGTTTTTACCTTATTCAAATTCTCGACTGGGTACTGTATACATACCCTTAAATCAAAAGCGGAACATTGCTAAATTATTAGCATATAATATATCTGACCCCCATATATTTAATATAAGGGGAAACTTACTTCTAGTATGCGATGGTGGAAACCATAATTTAAACTTTTAAGAGTGACAATGGAAGAGCCTCCTGTCGTCCTTAAGTCGTCACCTAATATCAATATTGTAAACAAGGAAGGAGGTTCTTCTGGCAATATAACTAAAAAGAATACTTTACAAGGAGTCTCCCAGTTTAAACTTGTATGTCAAAATACTCAGGGGTTTTCTTGTAAAGAATTAGAAATAGAATTATTTTTGGAAAAATATGAAATAGATTGTTTATGTGTTACTGAACACTGGCTTAAGAATTGCGAACTCATATTTGGTTTTGAAAACTATTATTTAGTTAGCAACTACTGCCGCAATTCTAAAGCTTGTGGTGGCTCCGCTATATTTTTAAAAAATAATATTAAATCAAAAATTCGTCATGATATTGTAAAGTTAAGCGTTGAGCAAGTCGTGGAATTATCCTGCATAGAGTTAAAAAACTATTTCTTAGTATGTGTGTATCGACCCCCTTATAACCAAAATTATGATAAATTCGAAAATGTAATGGAAGATGTATTAAGCCAAGTTTTCAGGAATAAAAGACGTATAATAATATGTGGAGACTTCAATGTGGATCTCCTACAAGACAGTTATCTTAAAATACGATTGATGAGTTTATTCCAATCGTTCAATTTAGATAATTTATTCTTGGAACCGACTAGAATCAAAACATGTTTAGATAATGTATTTACAAATGCAGATTTTTCAAGTAAAAGTGTTATAAATAAACTAAAGTCTGATCACAGCGGCCTTTTTGTTAGCTTTCCTCTAGAGATACCAGAACCAAAAATTGTTATTAAAAAAAGGCATATTACTGCTAGTAAAGTAGAAAAATATATAAATATAATAAGCTCTAAGTTACCTACATATACAATTAATAAAAACCCAAATACTAGCTATGATATTTTTTATAAAGTTCTGATAAATGAGTTTAATAAAGTTTTTAATGTAAAAAATGTAACTATTACCAGTAAATTTAAGTTTTGTGAGTGGGCAACTCCAAGTATTTATAGATCGAGAGAAAAACTCTTCGATTTATATGATCAGAAAGCTTATAGTAATAATAATGAATTGAGGGAATATGTAAAAAAATACTCAAATATATTTAATAAAGTATGTAAAGAGGCTAAAGCCAGATACCTAAGCCGACGTATCCGAACATCCGATAATAAAGTTAAAACAGTGTGGAATATTATCAACACCCAAACAGGCCGAGGTAAACCATGTGATCAGGAGTTCTGTGTTCGATCTGATCAAGGTCTGACTACCTCTAATGAGAAAATCGCTTGTATTTTTGAAAAATATTTTACTGACATACCATCAAAAACAACTGAAAATTTAAACACATCGGTTGTAAAAGCTCAACACTTGTTACAACAAAATGTTGATAGTTGTGAAACTTTGTTTTGTTTTAAAGATGTCAGCCCTAAAGATATCGAAAAATGTTTTAAATCATTTAAATTGAAAAGTTCTGAGGACATTTGGGGTATGTCGGTGAAAGTTTGCCATAATTTTATTGTAACTTTGTCTCCATATTTAGCAGACATATTTAATGAATGTATAAGAAATAAAATATTTCCAAATCTCATGAAACATAGTAAAATTGTACCTCTTCTTAAATCCGGAGGAGATAAAATTAGTCCTGATGGTTATAGACCCATATCTATTCTGCCAGTTTTAAGTAAAATATTTGAAAAACTAATGTTCAATCAAATGCTTTTGCATTTCGCTTCTAACAAATTGTTTCATCCAAAACAATTTGGCTTTACAAAGGGCCGCTCTACCACCGATGCAGGCGTTGCCTTAATGAAACATATTTTTGATTCGTGGAAACGTAAAAATGACGCTATTGGTTTGTTTTGCGATCTTACGAAGGCATTTGATTGTGCAGATCATGAAATCCTTTTTATTAAATTAGAACATTATGGCATACAAGGTGACGCACTTAAATTAATAAAGTCTTACTTTTCGGATCGGATACAGAAAGTGCAAATCAATAATACAATATCACCTGGAACTCATGTAAAAATGGGTGTTCCGCAGGGTTCTATTTTGGGCCCATTTTTATTCTTGGTTTATATTAATGATTTGCCGTTCATGGTCGAGAAAATGTCCGAGATAGTGTTATTTGCTGATGATACTTCCTTAGTATTTGACGTTAAAAGAAATAATGAGAATATTGACGAGGTAAATAACACGATTTCACAGATCCAAACATGGTTTGCTTCCAATAATCTTGTACTGAATGGCAAAAAAACTAAATGCATCAAATTTGTATTACCCAATGTTAAGAGCGTTGATAAAGAAATAATTTTAAATAATGAAAATATAGTTTATTCGGATGACACAGTTTTCTTAGGGATAACTCTAGACTCCAAGCTCCAATGGGGACCCCACATTAGCTCACTAGCTGGCAGGCTAAGTAGTGCTGCATATGCCGTTAGGAAAATAAGACATTTGACAGATGTACAGACAGCTCGATTAGTTTATTACAGCTATTTTCATAGTGTAATGTCTTACGGTATTTTACTCTGGGGCAGAGCGGCTGATGTTGGTTCCATATTTATTCTCCAAAAGAGAGCAATAAGAGCTATATACAATTTGAGATCCCGAGATTCCCTGAGGGAATTGTTTAAAACAATAAATATAATGACGCTGCCATGTCAATATATTTATGAAAATATTATGTATGTAAGAAAGAATCAGGCCTCTTTTGTGAAAAATTGTGACAGACATATTCGAAACCTGAGAGACAACAATAAAATTTCAGTACCAAAATACAGATTGTCAAAAGTAAATACATCTTTCATGGGGTTATGCGTAAAAATGTATAATAAAATACCTGAGGACATTTTAAATTTATCAGAAACAAAATTCAAAGCAGTAGTTAAAAGAAATCTTAGTTCAAAAGCCTATTACAATGTTAATGATTACATTAATGATGAAGTGGCTTGGTGTCATCAGGGCTCTGTGCAGGATGTTTCCGGGCTAACACCAAAATTGTAATGGACGTAAAAAAAGATGTGTGTTGACGAGTTTCTTACGGGTTCTTCTCTCAACAAAACACCTTCCGAATCCGAAGTAAACTTAGTATTAAGTTTCTTTTATCTTTTTACTTTGAAATAAATGATTATTTTATTTTTTATTTTATTTTATTTTAACATACTTTTGGAGCACTTCTTGCTTTAACTCTTAACTAAACAACAAAGACAACGTAAAACTAATTAAGCCAAGAAGTTGCAAATTAGTATTTAGATTACTTGGGTACTCTTTGCGAGCATTCAAAAAAGATTGTCCTAAAATTCCTACAATTATATACTATTATATTTTAATTATTATGGATTTTTTGGTGTAATGAAATAAGAAGTATCAATTTGGTTTGTGTGTTTGGCTTAGCACGAGCCTTATTTTATCGTCACGATAACTGTTAGAATGAGATGACAGTATACGAGACTATGTAAGTGCGAAAGGGATGGCTGTTTTATACCACGCGTTATCTAGTTTAAGGTCGCTCGTATTAGCTATGCTAGAGTGACTATTTGTTTATGGATCCAAATCGCGGTTTCCAACTAAATATATTAATTTATAGGTTCACCTTAAATAACTAATAAAAAAGAATAAATAAAGGAAAGAAAAATTTCGACACAGGCGGGAATCGAACCCGTAATTAACGAATTAGTTAAAAATTCGGAGGTAGGAAACGCAAACACTACTTAAACGTGTAAAAGAAATAAAGGATAGAAGAATTTCGCGCTGGCAGCCATTGACACGGTGGCTCAATTGGCAGAGCGTCGGGGCGTATACCCGAGGTCGTTAATTACGGGTTCGATTCTCGCCTGTGTCGAAATTTTTCTTTCCTTTATTTATTAGTAATAATCCCCACATGAGGTTTTCATGAACAAAAAGATTTAAATTATGTGATAGTTAGGCGTTTTCAACATTTGCATTCTATATGAAAAGATAGACAAGTGGCCTTCCGAATTAGTAAAAAATTCGGAGGTAGGAAACGCAAACACTACTTTAACGTGTAAAACAAATAAAGGGTAGAAGAATTTCGCGGTGGTAGCCATTGACACGGTGGCTCAATTGGCAGAGCGTCGGGGCGTACACCCGAGGTCACGGGTTCGGTTCCCGCCTGTGTCGAAATTTTTCTTTCCTTTATTTATTCTATATTTATTAGTAATAATCCTTACATGAGGTTTTCATGAACAAAAAGATTTAAATCACCTTAAATAAACCAAATTTAAATAGACTCTATTATCTTTTTTGAATGTACTGTGCACATGAAACAATACACCAATTAAAAATAAGTAAATAATAAATTTACCTGTATATTTTATTAATGTGAAGTTTTAAGCCGTATTGAGAGTATTACGAGTATATAGTAACAACTTAGATTACTCACTCACACAGTTATAGGAGTCACTCAGTCCCATTTCGTTCAAAATATTCTTCATCCGCTAAAAAAGTACTTACTCAAAGAATAAATAAATAAAAATAAATAAAATATGTTTATTTCAAAAACCAGATATTACAGTATAAGTTTCTGCTGGGGCCTTCTATTAAGTAATAGTACCTGTATCAGAAGACCCCGCTCCCACACGTCCGCGACTAATTAACAACTTCAAGGCGCTAATTTTACAAACATAAATCGAAATATAAATTAAAAATAACTTTAAGTAAAACAAAATAAAAGATAAAAGATAGGTTTTTTTTTTTAACGAAACTAATTTGAGAATGAAAACCAAAGAAAAAACACTCGTAATATACAAAGATGCAAAGAGATTCTGTGTGTGGTGTGTGTGTGTGTGTGTGTGAATAAAGTAAACTGTTGTGTGCTGACGTTACCCGAGTTAACAAAACCGATGAAATATCAACAATCTCGGCTGCGCGACAACAAATAACTTCTCTGTTAATTGAGGTGACGTCACGAGCTGTTGATGGGAAATATGTTTGCAATAACGAAGCTCTGGCTTTAGATTTTGGAAAATAATAAAGGATCATTTTTCGAGGAGGAGATCATTTTGCCGTGTAGTGTCACTATATAGTGTATACTTCTTTCTACTCACCACCGGTCTAGCGACTAAAGGTACGGGCCTTTTTGGACGGTGTGGTCAACGGTGTATCAACTTCCAAATGTAACTAACGAATTTTTAGCTCTGAAGCTCTGGTTACACCTTTTTTGGTATTTACGGCCGTGCGTATGTGTATGTATGTAGCTATGTAATCGTATTTGGTTTTACAGCCTTGTGCCTTATGGGTGTTACGTATATCGTAACTTCTTAATTTACTTGTTACAGTAACTATAACGATTCACTCAGTCCCGTTCCAATCAAAATATCCTGACTCTTCGCTGAAGAAGTGCTTAGTCAAAGAATAAAGTTAACATTTGTGTGCTGATGTTACTCGAGTTAACAAACCGATGAAATATCAACAATCTCGGCTGCGCTGCGCGACAACAAATTACTTCTCTGTTAATTGAGGTGACGTCACGAGCTGTTGATGGGAAATATGTTCACGACAACGAAACTTTGGCTTTGGCTTTTGGCAAATACTTAATAATTATTTAAGCTCTCTAACTAAATTACAAATACAGCAAAAAAAAATTAGATAAACCAAAAATGGAAACAAATTGTTAATACTTGCATGTGCATCATTATATTTTAAATAATATAATTCTAGTAACATCTGGTAAAAGTAAGTTCAGTTAATTAAAATATTTAGAAAAACTTATTTGATATATGAGTAAAGATAGTTGGTTATGTAAGCAAACTAAAATACATTTTTTTTGTTAGTGTAAACCTTTATAAATATATTCAGCAAAGTTATGTATCTACAAACAAATTATAGACTAGTGGATCGGCCCAGCTTCGCACGGGTAGCGTAGTTTTAAAAATATCTGAGGTTTCTTCAATCACTGCTCAACCTTTGTGAAATTTAGCGCAACTTTTAGCACTCCTGAATAGTTAAGCTTTGTGATTGTGAAAGCGCTTTAATGAACGGTTCAGTATCTCCGTAAATAAACCCATGCAAACAAACAATCAGTGTTACAAACTTTGCACACACGGCAATCTTTTGCCTGCGCAACCATTACTAAAAAATAATCCTTATAGCATGATTCAGTATTCATGTGCGACGACAGGACGCGATGGCTTATTTCATGTATAAGTTTGGTGTTTCCATATTGATTTCTATGATTCATTTTTTATTGAATAGGTCATAATGTAAACTTTTTTAAATGAGAGATAAACGCAAGAGTAAACAAATATAATCAGGATGCTCCGAACTGCTAAGCTATCAGGAGTTACACGTGTTATTGTGAGTCAACCATAAAAGATAGACATATGCTGATCAAGGATATTTTTTTGTCAATTTTATGTAGAATATTTTCGTCAAACATGATTTCTACGTAACTATAACCATTAAGGCTGCACACGCGACGAAAGATTAAAAATGGAGTAACTTCTCCCGTTTTCCCGAAATTCCCCTTCACTACTCTACTGAAAAGTGCACTATTATAACCTGCCTAGGCGTATGAAGAAAATTCTACCAGTTTCGTTAAAATCCGTCGAGTAGTTTTTGTTTCCATAAGGAACATACATACCGACAGACCGACAGACAGACAGACGGACGGACAGACAGACAGACAGACAAAAATTTTACTGATTGCATTTTTGGCATCAGTATCGATCACTTATCAGCCCCTGATAGTTATTTTGGAAATATATTAAATGTACAGAATGGACCTCTCTACAGATTTATTATAAGTATGGATATACAAACAAATTTATACATGGCACGGGTTTTTTCTTTACTGAAAAGGGGGCTCCAATCTTATACTCTTGTAAAAACATATGAAACTGAATAAAGATTTTTGTATTTATTAAAAGCAGTTTCAGCCAGGAGCAGCACGGCTTTCTTAAGAAAAGGTCAACTACATCCAATCTAATTCTTATTCACGAGCACATATCTAAGGAAATGGATGATGGTCACCCGGTGGATGACGTATATACCAATTACAGCAAATGTTTTTATTACAGTGTGCTGTTAAACAAATTATCTAAGTCCGGTATTCATGGTGTTTTCTTCTGGCGGTTCTCATCCTATATCGAAAATCGCAGTCAAGCTCTCGTTCTCTCGGATATTCTTTTAAATGGTCAAACATCCCGTCTGGAGTACCACAGGGATCTCTTTTGGGCCCTTAATTGTCTGTTATGTTGCTGTGTAGTGTCGGCTTAGAATAGCACTATCCCATTTCTTCCGGTAAGAGGCGACTAACGGTATTTTGGGCTTTCAAGGGGTTTTTGGGTAATACGTTTGGAGACCCATCACCATCAACCTTTATTTCACCATCTTTTCCCCTCGCAACTTCCAAAGGTGGCTGAGGAATGTCTCATTCCCTAACTCTAGCTACCCTTTCAAGGGATTTATAGCCGTGAGTATATGTATGTATGTATGTTCTACCATTTGAAAGTGCTTTTGTTCGCAGATGATATGAAGATTTTGAAGACAATAACTAATGTTTCTGATTCCGGTTAAATAACCGGTTTTTCTCGTATCGTTTGCGAAACAGACTAGATTTAAATATATCATAGTGGTTTTACATCTGCTTTACCCGGAAAAAGTTCATTGTTAATTTAGCTTATAATCTGAATGACCAATATGTTACTAAAGTTGAGTCTATTAGGGATCTAGACGTCATATTTGATTCTTAATTAATATTTGATAAACACATTGAATGTATTGTCGCGAAATCTTCTGAAGCCCTTGGTTTTCTTGTGCGAACATGTTCAAACTTTTCTATTATCCCTTCGCCTGGCGCCGCCATGTTGGTCATTTACGCGCATCTGGCGCCTGTCCGGCTCCGGGAGAGAAAAGAAAAGACCAAGTATGGCGGCCGCCATTTTGCAAATTTTACCACGTCTGGCAGGCCTAGGAAGGACAATTTAAACTGGTCTTCGATGTTTAGAAAAACTAAAATTTTACTGCTTTTCTGTATTATAAGCGTAATAAAATGTAGCATTTTAGATTCTTAATTAAGTACGCTATCATATTGCATACGATAAATATGTATAAAGTGTGAAAATAAAACAATGTCGTAAAGTTAAGATAGGGTCATGGTTTTTTTCCGATTTTCGATACATAATCTACCATAATTCATAAATTTTACTTTTTCTCGTCAATATATGTGTTGTATTTACAATACTATACCCTAATTTAAAACATACAGTCATAAAATCACTTCAATCCATACATTTTTTTAGCAGTAGGAGCATTACTAAATGTGGGCCTTGTCAGGCGCCCCACACAACCGCACACGGAACAATGAACATTAACTGAAATAAATGCCTTGTTGACATTTCTGTTGCACTGTAGTCTATCTTTGTTCTATAAATAAGCTTCAGTATACGTAAGAGCAGTGCAGAATGCTTTTTATTCGTCAAAATACACGTCTAAAACAGCACTTAGCTACTTTCCCGGAGCAGGCCGGCCGCCAGACGCGCGAAATATTTATCTTTCCCGGAGCGGGACAGATGCCACATGTGCGCTAATGTCAAAAGTAACATCCGCCATTTTAGGTCTTTTTCTTTGTCTCCCGGAGCGGGAATTTGCCACACGAAGGGTTATAAAAGCTATAAAAATTATATACGAGGGGCATGCCAAAAGAAACTAGATACTCAAATCACAAGGCGCTAGGTCAGGGGAATATGGCGGGTGAGGGAGAATTGACTCATTTTTCGAGTTGAAAAAGCCTAGCGTTCTGGCAGACGTGTGCGGCGCCGCATTATCGTGGTGCCAGGGAAGGTGCCGGATTCCTGACTTCGGTCGCTTGTCACAACAAGCTGATATTACTGTTGGAGCACAAACTGTCACATACCATTCGGAGTTCACCGTTCTTTCATTCTCTAGCACAACAGTAGCAATATGACCCGTTTTGCAGAAAAACGAGGCGACCATTTGTTTCTGTGCGCTTCGTGCACGGCGACATTTCGTTTGAGTTCGCTCGTCTTCAAAGCACGATACAGTCGATTGTCGCTTTGATTCGGCATCATAGTTAAATAACCATATTTCTTCAACAGTCAGTATATCTTTTCTTGAATCACCACCAATCCACCCGGCGGTCTTTCTGCTCATCGGTAAGTTTGTGCGGCACTTATCTCGAACAAAGTTTATGGAGAGAAAGGTGGTCGTGAATTATGGTTTGCATTGCTGCTGATCCAATTCCTAGTTCTCACTTTATCTTTAAATATATAATTCGACGTTTTCTTGCGTGACCGCGGTTGGCGGCCGTCCTGTCTTCGCTTCATCTTCGAGACATCCCCGTCCTCTTTTGAATTCAGCAAACCAATTGAATACTGTTGCTTTGGAACAAGCAGAATCACCAAAAATAGAAGCTAAAAGTTCAAAACATTCTCGAGGCTTCAAACCTTTTTTAAAGTCATAATAAATCATAGCGCGAAAATCACGTCGACTGAGCTCCATTGTTGCAAGTGAATTCCCGCCAGATTCTTGGAAAAATGATGCTCATTCAAATAAAATATAAATAAAAGAAGAAGAGTGTTCTATATTACGGCGATAGGCCTGCCCCCTATCACGTGAGTACACTGTCCATGCAAAACGTGGGTACTCAGAACACCAGGTGACAAAGTCACGTGATGTTCAGAAGTATTAGTACCTCTGCCAACCCCTTCAGGGATATTCGGCGTGAACGTTTATGTTATGTTTATGTTATGTTATGTTCTATATTCAAATATCTCAATAAAAAACCAGCCTGTAAGATGGTGTATAGCTTGCCAGTGTCAATTAAATGATAAAAGAGTATCTAACTTCTATTGGCATGCCCCTCGTTCTGTTCGTTTGTACGCAGCCATTTGGAATATGCATCACAGGTATAGAACCCAAATTATAATATTTATAATTTACGTATTGAAGGTATACAGAGGAGGTTCCTGCGGTATCTTGACTTTTAAACTCGACAGCGTTCTGCTGATTACAACCACCGTTGCTCTAGTTATCACTTTCTCCCACTAAATATTAGAAATGATATAAGCGATATCTGCTTCCTAGCTAACATTGCAAGAGGCACCACGGACACACCGGAACTCCTCGCGCGCATCTCCTTGCGGTCTAACCAGCTCGGACTGAGACTACGTCCTGTACTGTATGTTCCTACAGCCTATAATAACTATCGTAAGAATTCCTTCTTAATACGAGCTCCAGCTAAATTTTAAGAACTATCTCTTGATGTTGACCTATTTTGCACCAGCATTGCCACCATAAAGCGATTAATGACGCAAAGTTATTTTAACTCCTCGTGATATGTACGTACCTACATAATATAAAATGATTGCAAAATTAATTATCTATTCCTCGATCTTTTTTTTAGGGTTCCGTAGCCAAATGGCAAAAACGGGACCCTTATAGATTCGTCATGTCTGTCTGTCCGTCCGTCCGTCCGTATGTCACAGCCAGTTTATTCCGAAACTATAAGAACTACATTATTGGAAATTGGTGCGTAGATGTATTCTGTAAACCGCATTAAGATTTTAAAATAAAATCTGAAAAAAAAACCAAAATTTTTAGGGTTCCCCATACATAGAACTGAAACTCAAAATTTTTTTTTTCATCAAACCTATACGTGTGGGGTATCTATCAAAAGGTATTTGAAAATGATGTTGAGGTTTCTTATATCATTTTTTTCAAAACTGAATAGTTTGCGCGAGAGACTTTTTCAAAGTGCTAAAATGTGTGTCCCCCCCCCCGTAACTTCTAAAATATGGGCATGATAATACTGAAAAAAATATATGATGTGTATTACTATACAAACTACTAACGAAAATTGGTTTGAATGAGATCTAGCCCGTAGTTCTATTTTTAAACGTCATAAATCAAATTACTTACCTAATTTGGCTCCCATGATTTTCACACAAACGGGATTTTCTATATATATGATAGTACGGAACCCTTAGTGCGCGATCCGACTCGCACTTGGCCGGTTTTTTTGTTTATGTTTTTGGTTGTTAACATTCTATCTGTGGAGATTTATTAATAGCATTGGGCTATCTATTTTACCTCTATATTGTATACTTTTGTCTGTAAGTTTTCCCAAGAAAATAAAATAAAATAATATGTTATACACGTAGTACTACACGTAGCTATCACGATAGCTCAGTTGGTAGAACACCGCTTATCGTGCAGACAACTAGTGTTCTAATCCCGGTCGGACCTACACCAATTTGTCTTTTCTAAAGGCATATGTGTAGTTAATTTATCATGGTTGTTAACGGTGAGGGAAACCATCGTGAGGAAACCCACATGGCTAAGTTGTACTTTGTAGATAATATCACGTGATGTTCAGAAGTATTAGTACATCTGCCAACCCCTTTGGGAATATTCGGCATGAAAGTTTGAGTTTGAAAATATACATACATACATATACTCACGGCTATAAATCCCTAAAAGGGGTAGCCAGATCTAAGGAATCAGAAATTCCTCAGCCACTTTTGGAAGTTGCGTGGGAAAAAGATGGTAAAATAAAGGTTGTTGGTGATGGGTCTCCAACCGCATCGCCCAAAAATCCCTTAAAAGCCCCAATACCGTTAGTCACCTCTTACGTACAACCACCGGAAGAAATGGGGTAGTGCTATTCTATGCCGACACTACACAGCTTAAGAAAAATATCTTTGTCAAGTATATTCACAAGTATCGACAAGTTTGAGATAAGATTTACAATGTACTGTCCCCTTTCTATATTTTTTTTATTTCTTTATTTCCTTATTCCTAAGCTCTGGCTACCCCTACTACGGATTTATAGCCGTGGCTATATGTATATATGTCCCTTTTGTACTAATTTAAGAAATCATTGTTCTTAAAATGTTGATTATAGTTTCAAAGATATATCTTACGGGTGATTAGGACAATAGCAATATTGCAATTGTCACATTGACAAATTAGGGATATTAATTGCATCAATGAAGTGAAAGCAGAACATGCGCCTTACGAACATTAGAGGCTATTAATGCAAATTATTGTTACTATTCGTATTGGTAGTATGTAATGCCTTGGATTCTGAGTCGATTTATTCCTATTACAATTTTGCATTATTTTTCTATGCTACATACATTTACTCACGGCTATAAATGCCTCTTCTTCTTCTCACGTTATGTGATTGGTTTTTTGTGATGGAAAATTTATTTTTATTATGTCAAACTAGCGTTTGGTTTTGTCGCATAGAAAATCTTTTATAGAGTAAAACATGCTAATAAACTGGAATTGTACAAACCATGTTTTGAAAAAATGTGAATGTAAAGAGTTTCTTTGTTGCTTCTTCTCTTTAGGAACACCTTCCGAAGCAACGGACTAATGATAAATTTAAAAAATTTGACGTTCAAAAAATGTTAGTTTTTTACTTAATTTTGAAGAATAAACTTTTTGCCTTTTTTTTTGACTTTTTGACTTTTAGAAGGAGTAATCAAAGCTAAGGAATTAGAAATTCCTCATCCACTTTTGGAAGTTAAGTGGGGAAAAGATGAAAAAAATTCTTGGTGGTGGGTCTCCTACCGCATCGCCCAAAAATCTATTAAAAAGCTCCAACACTCTAGTCGCCTCATACGTACACCCATGGGAAAAAATGGGGTAGTGCTATTCTAAACCGTCACTACATAGCTACTAATACTATAAAGATGTAAATTTGGGGCTAGGGAGGTTTGCCAGGATCGTACAAAGTGGCGATCAATAGTCTCTGCCTACCCCAATGGGAAATAATGGCGTTAGTATTTGTATGTATGTATGTATGTTAATTTTGCAACATTTATTGTTCATTCGTTTGTAAGGGCTAGTCTTAGTAAATACTGAAAGTATCATGAAATTTATTTTAAAATCAGAATGCTACACCAATAAAGCGGTTCTATTGCTTCATATCATCACGCTATATTGCATGATTGCAATTTAACACTCCTCGCTGCTCAATGCTGGGGGGTTTCGCTGGTAGTATTTAAAAAATCATTTATTTATTATTACCATCTTTTCCCCAATCAACTTCCAAAAGTGGCTGAGGAATTTCTCATTCCAAAGCTCTGGCTACCCCGTTAAGGGATTTATAGCCGTGAGTATATGTATGTATGTATTTAAAAATATAATGGCTGTGTAGTGTCGCCTTAGAATAACACTACCCCATTTCTTCCCGTGGGTGTTCGTACGGGGCAGCTAATGGTATTGGGGCTTTTTAAGTATTTTTGGCCTTTTAAGTGATTTTTGGGCGAAGCGGTTGGAGACTCATCACCAAAAACCTTTATTTTACAATGTTATCCCACAACAACTTCCAAAAGTGGCTAAGGAATTTATTATTCTGAAGCTCTGGCTACCCCGTCTAGGGATTAATAGGCGTGAATATATGTATGTATTTTAAAAAAAGGAAGAAAAAGTGTATTTCTGTGCAAGAAACCTACGCGATGATGATTTTGAATAGTTGTAAACTTTCAAAACATTTCCATTCATTCTTTACACTTTATATTTCCGTCTATGTCTACGTCCAAAGCCTCAAAAAGTTGAGTAAAATCCTATATCCTTCCAAACTGAGCTATTTCTTGGAAATTAAATTGGTAGGACTTTTCCCTTCAGGGATCAAACCCTTGACCTCCTGATATGTAGCCAAGCGCCGGACCACGAAGTCCGTAAGCAACAATAGTGGAAATATTTCCTAGAGACTGATTGATTCCGTATAAAGTGCCTAAAAGATGGCCAATTTCATAAATTTACTGGTGTAAGCAAAACCGTGAAAAAACTGGTAGAAGCATAGTAAATAGCTGAAGGAACATAATAAATAAATATATACGGACATCTTATACACAGATCAAGTTAGCTCCAAGCTAAGTAGAACTTGTATTATTGGATACAAGCTCAATGATATGTTTAATTTGATATAATACACACACATTCTGTGTACTAAGTATCGGGAATTTGTCAACAAAACAAAAAATACTAATTATTCATCTAAATTTATTTTATCGCCTTCAAAGTAGGCCCGGCCCCATCGCTTGCAATACAACATCTCCACCGCTTCACCCAGTCTTCCATACATTTTTCATAGGCTATTTGCGGTATGGTCTTTAGCTCATTCAGCGAATTTTCTTTTATAGCTTCTATCGACTCAAAACGTTTTCCTTGAAGTGGTAATTTTAACTTGGGGAATAAAAAAAGTCAGACGGAGCCATATCAGGTGAATACGGTGCTTGGTCGAGAACTTTTGTTGAATTTTTCGCTAAAAACTCTTTCACTATAATGGCTGTGTGTGATGGTGCATTATCATGGTGCAGCATCCATGAGTTGTGTTGCCACAAATCTGGACGTTTTCGGCGGATACTCTCACGCAAGCGCTTCATGATGCCTAAATAATATTCTTTATTCACTGTTTCTCCCTCTGGAAGGAATTCGGATTGAACCACACCACGGTAGTCAAAAAAAACTGTAGGCATCACCTTGATTTGGGAGCGACTTTGCCGCGGTTTTTGGGGTTTCAGCTCGTTTGCGAGACGCCATTCTGAAGACTGTTGGCTTGTTTGCATGTCGTACTCATAAACCCATGTCTCGTCGCCAGTTATAATACGTTTCATAAAGGTCGGATCCGTAGAAGCTCGGGGAACCATGTCTTTGACCACAAAGTTGGGCTCTTTTGGAACTAGTCGAGCGGCGACGCGTTTCATGCCTAAAATGTCAATGAGAATGTTGTGGACGGACTTAAAAGATATGTTCACCTCACAACCCAACTCTCTCAGACTCATACGTCGATTTTCGAGCACTAGCTTCTTGATTCTGTCGATGTTTTCTTTGGTCGTAGCGGTTGAAGGTCTACCAGAACGAGGCAAGTCTACTACTACTTCTTGGCCTTCTTTAAAAGCCTTATACCATTCATAAGCCCTTGTTTTCGATATACACGATTCGCCGTATGTATTTCGCAACATTTTTAGTGATTCACCACATGAAATATCATTCGAAACACAAAATTTAAGGCACACTCTTTGTTCAACAATATTTTCCATTGTAAAAATCGCCGAGGACTCAAAACTATGATCAACAAAAAATGTAGTTTAAAACAAATTAAATGACAGATCCCGCTCAAATTTTGCGAGCTAAATCAATGCAGTGCTACCAACATGCAGTAAAAAAATTTGAACGACCACTTTTACGCGGTCCTTTTTATTGACAAATTCCCGATACTTTTATACAGAGTAGTATAAATAACATCCAAGACTAATAACAAAAATGTATGCTCCTTACACAAATGTTGCTCTCAGCAGGGATCGAACCCGCAATCTCCGGACCGTGAAGCTAGTCAGCTAAAGAGTCGGCCACGGACGTCGTCAATAATATAAATTGATTGCGAAGGACTTGAGCTCTTAGTTATTTATTATATTATAAGAACTTTTTTAAATGCAACAAAGACTCATACATTTTGTTAGTGTCGGCTTAGAATAGCACTACCCCATTTCTTCCGGTGGGTGTACGTAAGAGGCGACTAACGGACTTGGGGCTTTTTAAGGGATTTTTGGGCGATGCGGTTGGAGACCCATCACCAACAACCTTTATTCTACCATGTTTTCCCCACTCAACTTCCAAAAGTGGCTGAGGAATTTATAATTTCTCAGCTCTGGCTACCCCTTTTAGGGATTTATAGCCGTGAGTATATGTATGTATTTATTTTGTTAGTGAATCTAAATGACTAATATCAATGAACATCATAACACAGAAATTACAATAAATTTATGTAATAAATAATGAGCTCACGCTATTTATTCCCATTGGGGTAGGCAGAGACTTTTGATCGCCACTTTCGTACGATCCTGGCAAACCTGTCTAGCTTCGTTTCCATCAATCTTTTCGTACATGCTCTTTTATTCTTCATACTTCGGACGCCTGCCTTTTTGAGCACACTCTCAATTTGTTCCAAGTGTGTTCTCCGTGGTCGTCCTCAATTAACATTACCTTCCACATTAGCTATATAGATCTCTTTTACCTATTTCCTATCATCCATCCCCTCTAACTGTACGGGCCATGCAAATCTCATAGGCAGGAATTATACATACATACATATAATCACGGCTATAAATCCCTAGAAGGGGTAGTAAGAGCTAAGGAATTCGAAATTCCTTAGCCACGTTTGGAAAATTGAGTGGGTAAAAGATGGCAAAATAAAGGTTGTTGGTGATGGGTCTCCAACCGCATCGCCCAAAAATTCCTAAAAAAGCCCCAATACCGTTAGTCGCCTCTTACGTACACCCACCGGAAAAATGGGGTAGTGCTATTCTAAGCCGACACTACAGCAGGAATTATATAACTCCGTGAAACTAAAATATGGTATGTTCATAATTGTATTAAACTTCATGTAACTACGAACCAAAACTTTATTTCAGTATTCTCGACATTTGAGTTGTAAAAAAACCGTGTATATTTTAATTCGTAGAGTAAATATATGAGCTCGCATTTTCGTTGCAATTTAAAGTTCAGTTTTACTGGTTAATGTAAACTTAGAACTGCTGGAGATTTTCATGAATGTAACATACATACATACATATACTCACGGCTATAAATCCCTAGAAGGGGTAGCCAGAGCTAAGGAATTATAAATTCCTCAGCCACTTTTGGAAAGTTGTGTAGGGAAAAGATGGTAAAATAAAGGTTGTTGATGATGGGTCTCCAACCGCATCGCCCAAAAATCCCTTAAAAGCCCCCAATACCGTTAGTCGCCTCTTACGTACACCCACCGGAAGAAATGGGGTAGTGCTATTCTAAGCCGACACTGCTTAGCAATGATCATGAGTGTTAGTTTTTGAAATATCGAAAAAGAGTGTTTATATTGTAGTTGGTAGTAGTTAGTAATGGCCATTTCTTGGCTAAGCGAATTGGTTAGAATCTGTTAGTTGGAAAACATTAACAACTTTTCTAACTGAAAAGATCTAAAAATCTCTATCAGTTATAGATCTTCAACAATATGTGAGATCTGGATAAATGGGAACAATTGAAAAGACACATAAATACATATATATACTCACGGCCATAAATCCCAAAGAAAGATAGCCAGCGCTTCAGAGCTAGAAACTCCTCAGACACATTTGGAAATTGATAGAGGACAAGATGGTAGAAATAAAGAATTATTGGTTCAACTGCATCGCCCAGAAATCACTTAAAAAGCCCCATGCCCTTACTTACCTCTTATGACAACCGTGAGTAGAAAGGGGTAGTGACATTCTAGGCCGGCAGTACACAGCAAAAGACAATTAATATATATATCCACCGAACAAAGGGGCAACTTAGAACAAATAATATAAATATAATTAGTTCCTTTCGGGGTAGGCAACGACAATCGGTCTTCCATTCGTGCAATCCTGGCCAACCTCTTGAGATTAATTTATTTTTACCATCTATTTTAACATGCTCTTTTATTCTCTTTTTGTATGTTTACACATACATTTTTTTACATATAGACATCTAAATGTGTCCTCCATGTTTAAAACAATAAACTGCTAAAACAATGTTTCCAATTTCAGACAGATTTACTCATTAATCCCGCGAGTTATAGCTCGAATTGGCAATTAAAAAACATGAAATAAGTCCTGAAAATGTTGGTTACGCTTTGGCACTTACTCGTGAGCGGAACGGCATTGTTGTAATAATTTATAAGCGTATCTTGCCAAGAGTTATTGTAACGAGGCGCGGGTTCTGACACAGATATATCCAATTATATTTATGCTCAATGCGCAATTTATTAACTGCGTAGGATATTTGTGTTTACGGTCTAGAGTGGCGGCCACGTACGTGACGTAGGTACTAGGTTTCTTTCATGGATGACAGCTGGATGAGCGTAAAATAGATTTTTGGGGAACGACTATACACAGCAGTAGAAGACTAAAGAGCTAAATTGGAAGGTAATGTTAGTAGAGGGCGACCATGGAGGACACATTTAGACCACATAGAGAGTATTTTAAGTTAATGCCTATCCCAATGGGAAATAATGGCGTGAGTATTTGTATATTTGTATGGAAGACTATGTCATGTCAGGTGAGGGCGACCGCGAAAGAAACATGTAGATCATATAGTGATCGTTCAAGAGAATTTTGTTTTTATACTTATCTAATGGACCACCCAAGCTTCGCACAGTTAGTGCTGTAATTTGAATATATGCGTAATCATACATAGGCTGTGTTTCTTTGTAAGAATTTAGGTCACTTCTGCTGACAAAAAATGTCCTGTACTATGAACTTATCCTGGTTCTAAGCTGCCTCTCCATTCATTTTCAGCTGAATCAGTTCAGCCATTTGTTGAGGTATATATAGAGTTACGAACACATTTTTTTCTACTACTTATACATACATACATATACTCACGGCTATATTTCCATAGAAGGGGTAACCAGAGCTAAGGAATTATAAATTCCTCAGCCACTTTTGGAAGTTGAGTGGGAAAAAGGTGGTAAAAATAAAGGTTTTTGGTGGTGGGTCTCTGACCGCATCGCCCAAAAATCCAATAAAAAGCTCCAATACCCTTGGTCGCCGTTTACGACGCCCGTGAGTAGAAAGGGGTAGCGACATTCTAAGCCGGCACTACACGGCAATTCTACTACTTATCTACTTACTAAAACTAAAACACTTTGATCTCACAGGAAAGGCGGAAATTATCTGTCGCCAAATTTAATGACATTTTGGAATCCCATACATACATATACTCACGGCTATAAATCCCTAGATGGAGTGGCCAGAGCTAAGGAATTTTTCCTCAGCCATTTTTGGAAAGTTAAGTGGGGAAAAGATGGTAAAATAAAACTTGTTGGTGATGGGTCTCCAACCGCATCGCACAAAAATCCTTTAAAAGCCCCAATACCGTCAGCCGCCTCTTACGTACACCCAACGGTTTGTTCCAACGGAATTGGGGTAGTACTATTCTAAGCCGACACTAAACGGAATCACACCTTTGTCAAAGTTTCATAATTTAAAATTGACAGCCGCTTTTGGAAGTTCAATGGGGAAAAGACATTACAATAAACGATTGTTGGTGATGGGTCTCCAGACACATCGACCAACAATCACTTAAAAATCCCTAACACTCCTAGTCGACTATTCTTAACCGACACTGCACAGCAACATCTTTTACTAAAAATACTTTTTAAGTAAAGTCACCAAATTGTCTGTCTACGGCACGTAGCGTAGTCATGCTCAGAATGTCGTAGCTCCGTAGTCACCAATTAGCGCAACATGTTTGCACTTCTTAATTGTAGTTCGTCTTAATCTTCGTTTACAATCTTTTTTAATCGGCTACTGCCACATTCAGTTGTCGAGTCACAGCCCTCTTACGTTTATCCTTACCAATACATTTTTTAATTCTTCTTCTCAGTTATTTAATAGCAGCTTTAAACATCATTTCTATTTTTTTTAGATCAGTTTACCCGGTTTAGAACTTTATAGCTTTTAAAGTTGTCATCTAAAAAGTTCCTAGCAATAATCTGTTTTTCCGCTATTGTTTTCTTTGGTAAACTCCAATATTAATGTAACATCTGTATAACATCATGTCTCTAATTTTTATTTCACTGTGCTAATTATTTATCCCGTCAAAAAAAACAAATGAAACGGCGATAGTCCTGCTGCCTATCACGTGCGTGCAAGTATCGTAGGCTTATTCCGTTTATCCACCCTAAAACAGCCTCCCTAAGTCGGATATTCGGAAACGCATGTCCGTCTATCCACCCTGAACGGGGTGGATATCCGGAATGCATATAATATGGTCCTTCCGATTTTCTACCCTGCCTACGTCTGTACGTAGGTCCACGTGACATTGTCACCTGGTGTTCAGGGTACCCACGTTTTTCTTGGACAATGTACGATACGGCTTATTCCGTTTATCCACCCTAAAACAGCCTCCCTAAGTCGGATATTCGGAAACGCATGTCCTTCTATTCACCCTGAACGGGGTGGATATCCGGAATGCATATAATATGGTCCAAGAAACATCGTGAACATTAAAATACTTAAGATAAACATACATACTTTCTTACTTACAGTTTGAATAAAAATATCTTACAAACTTAGGGTCTTTTTTCTGTAAATGACTGTTATATGCATTCCGGATATCCACCCCGTTCAGGGTGAATAGAAGGACATGCGTTTCCGAATATCCGACTTAGGGAGGCTGTTTTAGGGTGGATAAACGGAATAAGCCGTATCGTACATTGTCCAAGAAAAACGTGGGTACCCTGAACACCAGGTGACAATGTCACGTGATGTGCAGCAATATTCGTACCACTGCAAACACCTTCGGGGTTATGCGGTGTGAAAGCTTGATTTGAGTTGAGTTTGAAAAACAATGGCAAATAGATAAAAATTATCGGCTTCAATTCGCCCACAGACTCGATTAACCTAAAAAGCGCTTTTGTGCTACATCGCATAAATATTTACACCGTCTTTTATGCTTCATATTACACGTGACCATGTACCGGCTGGATATCGTTAGCGGTAAAGCGCTAGCGGTAAGACAAACACTCGATGTTATCTAAGTAGTTAATCCGCTGAAAGTGCTCACACCGCAGAATGACCCTAGTTGATGCTAGCGGCAATAAAACTGTGGTTACATTGATGAGCGGTTGGAGGTTACGGAGCGGTTGATTGCAGCTTTAATTTTTTACTTACATTTTGTGAAAGATTTTTTTTATTCTGTGCAAAGATTAGGACTCAAGCATATACACACGCTGTTAGTTCCCATTGAAGTAGGCAGAGACTATCGATCGCCACTTTGTACGATCCTGTTAAACTTTTCTAGCTTCGTTCATATTCATGGATATTTTAATACATGCTCTTTTATTCTTCACACTTCGGACACCTGCCATTTTGAGCACGCGATTCATTTATTTATCACTAACGGTAACTGAAAGTTTCAGAAGAAACAGAGACTATCGCGGTTGAAGTGATAGCAGATAAACAGTGGTCGTGCATAAAATAAACAGACCAGATGAGAGTCGCCTCGAGTTGCGCGCGAAGAGTTTTCAAGGGTTTACCATTATCTATAGAAACGGCAACAAGTTAAAATCTGTTGTATAGGAGCTCCTCAAATAATAAATAAGTATTTTTAATAATTTATTCTTAAAGTGAACAATATTAATATTATTCTGTGGCTATTTCTGTTATTGTTATTATTAAAATCAAACTTAAGCAAAAAATTTAAATCTTTTTGTTCTTGAAAACCTCATGTGGGGATAATTACTAATAAATAAAGAATAAATAAGGGAAAGAAAAATTGTCCCGCCTGTGTCAAAATTTTTCTTTCCTTTATTTATTCTTTATTCATTATTAGCAAAAAAGCCGTTAAAAATTTCATTCTGAGTTTTTTTTACCTTCACAGCTCAGTAGGGACAACAACCGCCCATTTCAAATCCCGAGTCGGGTACTTTC
Organism: Bedellia somnulentella; assembly: GCA_963576735.1. Taxonomy (NCBI): domain Eukaryota; kingdom Metazoa; phylum Arthropoda; class Insecta; order Lepidoptera; family Bedelliidae; genus Bedellia; species Bedellia somnulentella. The sequence goes on from OY755185.1 coordinate 15,518,143, forward strand.
AATGTGTTTTTTTCTAAAGTGTGGTAAATTTGTCATAGTTCTTAACGGTGAAGGAAAACATCATCAGTAAACCCACTTGGTTAAGTTGTACTTAGTCATGTTACAGTGAATTCTCAAAAACCGGCGATAGGCTTATACTATCACGTAAATTGACTGTCCATGCAAAACGTGGTTAATCTGAACAACAGATGATCCTAGTACTTCTGCCACACCATCGGGTTATACAGCGTGAACGTTTGAGTCGTGACTAGGTCTATTTTTGGTTCATGAGGAGACCCATCCCCAACCATCCTTAATTTTATAATATTTTCCCACCAATCTTCCAAAAGTGGCAGATAAATTGTTATTGCAGAAACTTTGGCTTACCTCTTATAGGATTTATACTTGTAAGTATGTATGGTATATATTTAGTTCCCATAGCTAAGTCAATTGCCCTCATGTATGTCCCTAGATAAAACTAATACAATAAAATCGCTCTCTTAAGTACTAAGAACAAACCCGTAAGCAATATGGCACATCCTTTGATAAGTTTAAAATTAAAAGCGATAAAAGCTGATTAAATGATAAGAGAACACGATACTGAAGGGGTAAGTATAAAAAAGAGGTATTGTTTTAAATCAATTTAACGGTAAAGTTTGCAATTTGAATTTGAATTGCTGTGTAGTGTCGGCTTAGAATAGCACTACCCAGTTTCTTCTCGTGGGTATTCGTAAGGTATTAGGGCTTTTTAAGTGATTTTTTGTTTATAATCTATTTTTAACCCATTTTCTAAAAGAGCCTGAAGAATTTCTTATTCTGAAGCTCTGGCTACCCCTTATAGGGATTAATAGCCGTGGGTATATGTATGTATGTTTGCAATTTCAAATCAAAGGTTCTTAAACAAAGCGCATAAGTTAATAGGTGCGTACTGACTGAGCGAGCCGCCTCGCGAGGCAGCCTCGGACGTTTGCCGCGGTACACATGCCGCGCGAGGCTGCCTTGGCCGTAAGTTTTCTTCCTCGCGCACGCACGACGCTCAGTTTTACTTGAACTTGAACAACTAACACGCAACTAATGAGCGAGGCAAAACCTAACGTCTTGAGTGAGCGCGGCAAACAACAACGCTTGGCTCGGGCTGCGGCACGCTCGGGCGAGACAGCGCGAGCGTTTGCCGCGGGCGCGGCACGTCTTGACTGACCGAGGCTTTCCCTCGCAAGGCTTAAAATAAGTCCATTTATTTATTTATTTATTTATTTATGGAAAACAACAGCTTTTACAAAAAATAATAATATTAAATAAAATGTATACATTTCGAAGCCTTTAGTTTTCACCAATTTACTAACAAACCTTTTTTGTTTTGTAGAGTTAACTAATGTTTATATACTTAAATAAATGTAAATAGATATATGTACACATAATAATGAAAGTATATAATGTCCATATAAATATATATATATATATATGTAGAAAAAAATATATGAGGTTAATAATAAAATTTATATGTAATTTAAATAATATTTCTTATATATATGAAATATATACATATATATAATATATATAATGTTATCAGATCCTAACTACATTGAAAATAATGATTAGCTATGTTTTTTTTCAAATTGGAAGAGCTTATATTAAATAAATCGATTGCCAAATCTTTTTCCTTTACTATTTCATTGAAACTCCTAGCTGCCCTAAGTAAAAAACTGTTTCGTCGGTAATTGGTCCGCGCGGGTCCCACCGCCAGCGGAGTCTGGTGCCGGGGATGCGCCCCGCGGGGGACGCGCACGTTGATACCGGCGAGAAGCTCGGGACAGTCTACTTCTGCTCTAGCTATCTTAGCGAGGTAGTCAACATCTGCTATTTTCCGTCTATATTCTAAAGGGAGAAGGTGGTGCCTTTTGCAGCGATCAAAGTAATTAGAATCATGCACACCGGTTTTGTATTCGAGATACCGAAGGAAACGCTTTTGGATGGACTCGATTCGGGTTATATAATTTTGGTATTGTGGGTTCCAAACTTGAGATGCATATTCAAGTATACTGCGAATGTAGGTGCAATACAGAATTTTGATGGCTTTAATGTTTTTGAAATATTTACAAGTCCTAATAAGAAATCCTAGTAATTTAGAAGCTCTCGACGTAATGTTATTAATATGTAGGTCATATAGTAGATTTGTATCTTGAGTGATTCCGAGATCTCTAATGGAATCAACCCTTTCTAGTTCATGTTGCTGAATGTGATAGGATATTAGTAGGGTTTGCTTTTTCCGAGTGAAGGTCATTACCTTACATTTTGTTACATTAAGTTCCAGTTTGTTACTTTTGCAATATTCATTAAATCTGTCTAGGTCACATTGGAGGTCTTTACAATCATTTAAGTTCTTTATAGCTTTCATAACTTTTAAATCATCTGCAAAAAGAACTATTTCAGAATTATTGAAGCAGTTTTCGACGTCATTAATGAATAACACGAACAGTAGTGGGCCTAGCAATGAACCTTGTGGAACTCCAGAGGGTATATAGGTCCATGCCGAGCTATACCCGCCTGTTACAACTGACTGCGATCTGTTCATGACATAGGATGCAAACCAACGCAACAAATCTCCCCTAATCCCTGCTGAGTAAAGCTTATTGTGCAGTTCACTGTGGTCTAAACGATCAAATACTTTTTTAAAATCGGTGAGAATAACATCAATTTGAGATCCCATATCCATCCGCACTGAGATAAATTCGTGGGTAATAATTAGATTCGAGGTGGTGGATCGCCTCTTAAGAAAGCCATGCTGAGCAGGTGTGAAATCATTGCCAACCGCAGAGTAAACTTGGTCATAAACTATTTTTTCAAATATTTTTGCAAATAAGCAAAGCTTTGATATGGGTCGGTAGTTGTCAATAGCATTCAATCCCCCAGATTTGTGAACAGGAGTGATGAAAGCCGACTTCCAAATATTTGGTACGTCACCATATTTTATTGACTTATTAAATAAAATACAGAGAGGTAAAACTAGTGAATCTGCACACTTTTTGACAAATATAGGTGAAATATTATCTGGACCCGATTTTTTATTGACATCTAGAGATTTTATCACTTGAAGGATCATAGAATTTGTTATTTCAATAGTCGATATAAAATTAATATTATTTTTATTTGCATTATTGAATTCGGTGATGTCCACCCTATTTGTGCTACTGGAAGAGAAATTGCGATGACAGTATTCAGAAAAAGCGCCACAAATACTGTCACCCGAATGTATGATTGACCACCAAGACTCATGGAGTTCGGAATGGATTTATCCCCATGTCTGTTAGTTTTCACAAATGACCAAAAAGATGCCGGATTGTCAATAATACTATCTTGTATTTTTTTCATATAATCTAAGAAACATAACCTCTCAATATCTTTGACCTGCGATCTGAGCGACGAAAAAGAGTTGTAGTCAGCAGTATTATTGTAGATTTTGTATTTACGGTGGTATTTTCTTTTTTCCCTATTTAATTTAATTAATTGTGGAGTATGCCATGGGGCTTTAAAGGCGGATTTAGGAGAAGTTTTAGGTATAAATTTGTCTATGACTCTATATAAAGTTGAATAAAAAACCGATACTGAATCCTCCACAGTCCTCTGATCGAAACTTTGCTGCCAAGGAATTAAATTTAATTCATTTATAATTTCATTGTAATTAGCTTTGTGGTATTGATAAGTTAATTTGTTTTTTTGTTGTAAGTAACACGGTTTCGATATTAAAACACATATGTCCAATGCTTTATGATGGGGGTCCTCTGATACCAATGGATCCTCAGAAGCAGTAACGTCTAGTGACATATTGGACAAAACTAGGTCTAAGATTCTGTTATTAATGTTTCTTATTTTATTAAATTGGGCTAAATTACACTGGTCTATAGCATCTACAAAAAAATGCTGATTTTCTCCCATAACTTGGTGTGGTTTATCTTGGGAGTCGCTCCAGCAAATACCGGGCAAATTAAAATCACCTAATATCACATAGTTACCGTCGGGGCAAACGTTGTAGATGTCTAATAATTTATTAGAATAATTTGATAGTTGGGTATTAAAAGAGTTGCCTAAATTTTCCGTGCATAGATAAATAGTACATAAATTAATTTTTGTCACAATACCTTTCGCATCAGCTACCGACAGGGTTATCCATAAGTCTTCAGCAGATGATCTCCAATGAACACGCTCCACTACCGCGTAATCCCTAAGCACGGCTATCAACACTCCACCACCGCGAGACTGGCCCGTCTCATTATAACACCTATCTCGTCTCCAAACCACGTAACGCTCGTCGAACAATTCACTGTCACTAATTCCATCTAACAGCCATGTTTCAGTTATGGAAACTACGTCATAATTAGCTAGGCAAATATTTCTTTTGAAAACATTTACTTTACTACGTAATCCCCTAGCATTTTGGTAATAAATGTTAAAGGTAGCCATTTATATCAGTAACACTATGTTCACGTATAATTATTAATGCATTAAATAGTTGATTTATCAAAGAAAAAGTTAAACATGTCGTTAAAAATGGCATGTAGGTAAGTTTAGAAAACATATTTGATCGTCGTCGATCGAATTGACAATCTATACGACTATTATTTCGCACATAATTGAAACTGATATTACCGAAAACAGCCGATGATATGAAATTAAACTGAAAATCAAGCAATGTAACTATTACGGGGCTAATTCTTGAAAAATAGTTTAGCATAAAATGTTTGAAGGGTAGTTTGTTTTTTACACACTGAATAGTATTTTGAGCGTCGATCGTCTTTACAGAGCTTGCCAACTGTTGGCGCAAATGATAACATTGAAATAATATAAGATATACATGAAAATAAATATATTTGAATATATAATATAGTATTGTTTTAGTGTATATGAATAAGTTATTGTGATAAAGGTGTAATATATAGTTTAGTAAATCTAAGTATTGTGGTTCTCGCTTAATTATTACAGTGATAAGGATTTTATTCAATGTATCTTGACAAGATCTTCTTCGCTTCTTATCGTAAAAATCGGCGATGTAGTGGATCTTCACGCTAATATTTTACCATGCTTCACCCAAATAAATTGAAAATTTGCAGATTCACGTTGACGAGCTTTGGCTTGCATTAACATATTTTTGTAGTAAACCGACAAATGGTCATTTATAAATACGTTTTTCTCTCCTTTGTATCCAATGGCCGATTGAAGAAGTGTTTTCTTCGATCGCATTGCGGCAATAAATTCTTCCTTCCGATATTTATTTATGAATGATACTATAATGGGTTTGTCTTTATCTTTAAGTTTTGTCTGAACTCTTGTTACAATATTAATTTCTTCCTTTTTAATAGGACATTCAAGGGCAACACCAACTTTAGCGACAATTTCAAAAAGGTTTTCGGTGTTGGAATATGGAATGTTTTTAATTTCAACATTATTGAATCGATTTCGTTGCTCTCGCTCATTCATATCATGTTCCGATTTACGCAAAGCTGCTTGCATGCTAGGTATTACACTTGTGATTTCCTCCAAAGTTTTTACCCTGGTTTCAATCATTTCAATTTTTTTAGAGAAGGTGCTTATAAAATCATGAGCTAATTCCAATGACTCTTTCATTGAATTTAAGTCACTTTTTATTTCTTTGATATCGGATGCTAAGGTGTCCAGGCCACTGAGCTTAGATGAAATTTTCATTACTTCTTCATGTAGAGATATAATGCGGGAATCCTCATTGCTTAGTGTAGCAGCAGCTGTTATACTATCCTTTGAAATCGGTTTTGGAGACAGCGCGTTGTTCTTGCAATAAGGGCATCGCCAACTGCTTTTATTTTTTCCAAGTTTCCGATAATTAGATTCCGAAATACCGGCACATGCAAAATCGTAAACTTGACGGCACGAAATGCAGGAAGCACCCTCCGAAATGGATGACTTACATTTACCACAACGAATCATTGTTGACAATTAAATTTATATATTTTTGAAAAACAAAACAGCAAAGGTTATCTAACACTGGCAATATGCGAACTAGAAAGTATGCGCCGGATGACGTGCTTTGACCGCTGCCTGCGAGATACTGTGAATTACTACTAACAGTGAATATTTCAAACAATCTTAGTGGGCACTTAATTTCGTTGCCGGTTTTTGTTAAAGATCAAAAGCGCCTCACTCTGTTCGCCGCGCTCACTCAAGACGTTAGTGTTTTGCGTTGCTTATTCGTTGCGTGTTAGTCGTTCATGTTCAAGTAAAACTGAGCGTCGTGCGTGCCTAAGCCATAACGTGGCTCGGCCTTGCCGCGCGAGGAAGAAAACTTACAGACCAAGGCAGCCTTACGCGGCATGTGTACCAGGGCAAACGTCCGAGGCTGCCTCGCGAGGCGGCTCGCTCAGTCAGTACGCATCTAATTACACATTTAACCAAATGCACCATTTTTAGGCATCAAATAATCAAAAGGCATACTAGAAGAAGAAGAAGAGGAGATCTGCCACCTACACAATAATCATTGAGTTAGCCCCAAAATCTTGAATCATCTTTAACGATAAGCTTGGAAAGAAATAAGTGAGTTTCATTTTAAGCCGAAATTGGTAAATACTCCAACCTTTTATAAATTTGTACTCTTTTATAATTTCGAAGTAAATTACACAAATAATAAATACTGAAAATGGTCCTTTGTACACAAAAACAGTACCGCAGTAACCACTGACTTTGTTTGCATAATTTTAACAAGAGACCATCTGGCGAACTGAGAGGGTCTGTTGACATTGAAATGACTTGATTTAGAAAAACTTCATTAGGATACTTTATTCGTTTAGTGACAATATTATACTCATACCATAGCACTGACTTCTCGTTGGTAGCAGAAAATACTTTTTAAGGTGTTTTAACACGCTTATATTATCTTCGCCTGTGTGTATGTATGTATGTAACTGATCCCTTTAAACACGATTTAATTCAAATTTTGTACACTTATAGAGAATCAAGGACAGTATAATAATTTTATAAGTTTGTCCTGTTAAGGTTCTATCCGTGGGAAGAGGTCAGTTACTGTAAAATCAAGGTAAACACAAATAACACAAATGTCTGTCAACGTATCCTACTTTGATTTCTTATATATGACAACTGAATTTCATATAAGAGCAATTATGAAACGATTACTCCGTGTAGTGTCGGCTTAGAATAGCACTACCCCGTTTCTACCGATGGGTGTACGTAAGAGGCGACTAACGGTATTGGGGCTTTCAAGTGATTTTTGGGCGATGTGGTTGGAGACCCGTCACCAATAACATTTATTATTACCATCTTTTCCCCACTCAACTTTCCAAAAGTGGCTAAAGAATTTCTAATTCTTTAGCTCTGGCTATCTCTTCTAGAGATTCGAGCCGTGAGTATATGTATGTATGTATGAAACGATTGATGGATGTGAACGTAGCGAGGTTTGCGAGGATCGTACAAAGTGGCAATCGATAGTCTCTGCCTACCCCTTTTTGGGATATATGGCCGTAATTATATATAAATTCTTATATATATTTCTTATATATATATATATATATATATATATATATATATATATATACGTAGGTATGTACTTTAAAAATCGTCGAAAAACTAACCTGTAAGCGAGAGAACAAAACTGTCCGATGCAGTCATTTGAGGTCTGTGCTGCTGTACCAAAACTTCAAATGCTTCTGAATTATTTGACTCGATAGCTATGAGTATTTTATAAAACATCGAATTTTTTCATAGTTTTAATTTTAACAAATAGAGAGTGAGCTCAAAAAAGGCATATGGTAGGTATGAAGAATAAAAGAGCATGTATGAAAAGATTGATGGATGAAACGAAGCTAGAGAAGTTTGCCAGGGTCGTACAAAGTGGCGATCAATAGTCTCTGCCTACTGCAATCGGATGCCGCGAGTGTATGTATGTATGTATTTTAAGTTTTCTTCCGAGAAGCAACCATAACAAAATGCTCGTCCGTAAACTCAATAAACGGCCAAATTTTCAGCCACAAAAACCCCTGAGGTCCCAAAATCTTATCTTAATAAGCAATTGAAGCCGCCTTTGTGTTCTCACAAAATTATGAAATCTTGGAGCTACCTGTCTTCCGTGTCACACCTCCCAGCTCCTCATTACAAATAACGATGTCTCAGTAATGAAAAGAACAGTGTAAATGAGACTTTTTGTCTTCGTCTCACGAAGATTAATGTCGGAATTATTGTTTCGTTATTCTGCCATATTTGGCGGAGAAATGAAATGGTGTCTTGCTTGCAAATCACTCTTATTTTATGAGGTTGAGCTTGACTGAGGTAATGTACTTGTTTTATTATGATTAAATTGTCCAAGTTTAAGGTGGTAGACGTTTGAAACCATTCAGAAGAATTTGAAGATGTATTTATATTTACTGTGTTATTCTATTCTATGCATTTTAAATATATTTTGGCAATACCTAGTTATCATTTAATAATACAATATTAAATATATTACCGTGCCGGCTTAGAATGTCACTACCTCTTTCTACCCACGGGTGTCGTAACAGGCGACTAAGGGGCATTTTAAAGTGGTTTTTGGGCAATGCGGTTGGAGACCCATCATCATCGTTTGTTTATTTCTATCATCTTCTTCATCAACTTCCGAATGTGGCAGTCTCCAGGTCCGAAGCTCTGGCTACCCCTTTTTGGGATTTATGGCCGTGAGTATATGTATGTACTTAATTAAATACCTATGCATTTGTGTTAACAACAACTAAAATAGTTGATTTATAACTTTCCTACTTGAAGTTCTGTTTAGCTTTGATAAATTAGCATACCTACTGAACTAGAAAATGATTCAATGATAGTTTAATTGCAAGAGTCAGTGAATGCTTCAAATTTATTTGTTTCGGCAACAGGTTCGTAAATTAATTAATTTAAATCCTCTCTGATGTTAGTACAGTTGATTTTGATCAATAATATGACGGGATGCAAAAATATTGCTATACTATGCTGACGTGACACAATTTTCGTAGCTATTCTTTCTCTATTCTCTCTATTTTTAGGATTTATGGCCGTAAGTATATCGCACGCTTAATACTACGGTGACCTATAAAAAAATAAATAAAATATAAAATAAAAATTTATTCAGTTTACAAAAGAACATAATATTCGTCTTAACCTAGTTAGTTATTTAAAGTACAAAATGTATGTCAAAATTTTGATGATTGAGTTACAATACTTTACATACCTTAAAAAGCATGCTCTACAACATAGGCACGAGAAAACACCCGTATTTTTAACACAAAAAGGTTCAATTTCACTTAGGTCTTTATCATCTCGTATTAAATATGTTGTTGAGCATAATTTTAAGGTCTGTGACATCTTGTATCTCAACACATCAACATTTTGACTTAGGTCACTGTAGTTTGTAGTATAACACAATATTATATAATACACATGTTAATAATAATGCTGCTCTCAGCGGGGATCGAACCCGCAACCTAAGGACCGAGGAGCTAGTCTCCTATCCACTCAGCCACGGACGTCATCGTCATTATTAAATATGTAGAACACAACAAACGTTTTAATTCAATCCACATATACTTTTCACTGATATACTTATTATATGTTATTTGAAATACAATGTTACAGTGAGGTAGTGTTTTTACAATATCGTTGTAAATAGCCGTGTAGTGCCGGCTTAGAATGTCGCTACCCCTTTCTACCCACGGGTGTCGTTAGAGGCGACTAAGGGTATCGGGGCTTGTTATTGGATTTTTGGGCGATGCGGTTGGAGACCCATCACCAAAAACCTTTATTTTACCGCCTTTTCTCCACTAAACTTCCAAAAGTGGCTGAGGAATTTATAATTCCTTGGCTCTGGCTACCCCTTTTAGGGAATCATAGCCGTGAGTATATGTATGTTCTTGTAAATAGGTAGTGATTTAGCTAGTCCTCGTAGCAACCTCCAGTTAACAAAGATTCACGTTGATAGGATAAAGAAAATTTATTCATGAAAGCTTTACCAACCAACATACAAACTGGAATTTATAATATTAGTTGGGATAGCAGCAGTAATTTTATATGCCAATGTAAAATAATTAATAATAGTAATGTGGGTCTAGTATCAAGGGTTCAGACCCACCCACTGAAACCCCAATAAAGCTAAGAGATAATGAGGGTCGATAATTTGTGAATAACAATTGTGAAAGCCTTGTTGGTAGGTATTGAATCGAAGGTTAATTAATTTAAAGTCGGTGCGTCTATCTAGAAAGAGCTATTGGCTGTGGGTTGGTATTAAATTCAGTTTTTATATACCAGAGTTAATAGTTCAATATTTTGCAAATTAATCATCAACAGATGTAATAACTTTTTTTTTTACTTTTAAGATATACATACATACATATACTCGAGGCTATAAATCCCATGAAGGGGTAGCCAGAGCTAGGGAATTAGAAATTCCTCAGCCACTTTTGGAAGTTGCGTGGGGAAAAGATGGTGGATTAAAGGTTTTTGGTGATGGGTCTCCAACCGCATCGCCCAAAAATCCCTTAAAAGCCCCAATACCGTTAGTCGCCTCTTACGTACACCCACCGGAAGAAGTGGGGTAGTGCTATTCTAAGCCGGCACTACACAGCATAGCCGTTACTACACAGCATAAGACTAAGCGATTTATTGTCATAATTTCCCAATCTTATATTAAACATGGCCTATCGTGCAGACAGTATTGGGTTCAAATCCTGGGTCTACACCAATTCGGTATTCTAAAGTCATACGTGTGGTTTATTTACCATAGATGTTAACTAGGGGAAACATCGTGTGAAAACCGACACTATCACGTGAGTACACTGTCAAAGCAAAAAGTGGCACTCTGAACACCAGCAGGGGCCCAATTCTACAATTTTAAGAAACGTCACCGTTTTGATACAGTCTGTAGGTCAAATAAGTACAATACTGTATCTCTATTTTTAGTCGTTACAACGTAATCGGTTCTATTATCTTAGCTGCCGGAGCATGGTTTTGTCAATTTTGACATTCCAAATCAGTCATTTATTCATTCTTTAATAAGTCAAATAAGTGTTGTCATTTCAGTGATCTTAAAAATCTACCGCAATAACTGTACCTATTTCTGTACCATCGCCCAAGGCTAAAGAAATATCATTTAAATTTTATGTACAGTTTATGAGTACTTTCTGCTAGAAGATTCGACCGAAATATTTTATTATAGGTTAATTCTTTACATGGGTGTCGTAAGAGGCGACTAAGGGTATGGGGCTTTTTAAAGTGACTTTAAGGCGATGCGGTTGAAGACCCATCACCAACGATACTTTATTTCTACCATCATCTCCCATATCAACTTCCAAATGTGGCTGAGGAGTTTTTCGCTCTAAAGCTGTGGCTACCCCTTTTTAGGGATTTATGGCCGTGAGTATATATATAGCAAAATTAAAAACCTGTAACAATGTACCTACAAATACATTGTCACATGACAGGACTCAGTATAATAGTTTCCTCACGATATTTTCCCTCACGGTTAACGTCCTCAATAAATAAAAAAGACATTGGTCAAGGCCCAACGAGAATTTAAACTCAAACCGATGAAGTGAAGTCTCAAAAAAAAGAACTGAGTTTTGATTTCATCGTTATAAAAAATTAAAATTGTATGGGTACGTAAATGGTTAAATTTATGCGGGTACCTACTCCATGGCGATCGATAGTCTCTGCCTACCCCAATGGGAACTAATGGCGTGAGTATATGTATTTATGTATGTATGTACCTACTCCGTAACTATCATTTATTTTAATGGAATGTCTTCTAGGCATGACATTATTACAGAAGCCGCCTGCCTTTTTGAGAAAACTCTCTATTTGGTCCGATTGTGTCCTCCGTAGGCGTCCTCTACTAACACCACTTTCCAGTGCCTTCCACATTGGGTTTTTACAAATCCAATTTACCTATTCATCCTTATCATGCCCAAACCGTCTTAAAAATATTATTGCCTTAGTATATGGAAAATAACTAGTTTTCATTGAAACAAACCTATCACAATTTTTTTATTGATGTACAAGCGCGAATTTAAAGGCTGTTTTCAATGTTAGTAAAAAAAATGTTTTTTCTTTTCCTCAAAGTCTCTATAGGAACAGATCCTCAAACTTTTCTTGGCCGACGGCAGAATTGGTACTACTGTCGCCATTTTTCAATTCATATTGTCAATGTCAATTAGCCCTCTACTAAATAAAAACTTATAGTGTGACCTACGTATATAATAAATTATCATTATCTTTTTAATATTTTTGTATAGGCAACTATTTTCAAACACAATAAATTACAAGTATTCAAGTAGTGAATATAAAAAAAATATGAAAACTATTATTTATTTTGCTAAAATTATCGTGTTAAGTATGAATTTATTTCATTAATTTATCATGGTTGTTCACGTTGTGAGAAAACATCGTGAAGAAACCCACATGGCTAAGTTGTACCAATGTCACGTGATGATCAGAAGTATTAGTACCTCTACCAACCCCTTCGGGGATATTTTGCGTGGACTTTTGAGTATTTAAGTCTTATTGCATAAAAATAATAACATACATACATATAATTTGAATGTTTTTGTTCATGAAAACCTCATGTGGAGATTATTACTAATAAAATCGATCCCCGCCTGTGTTAAATTTTTCTTTCCTTTATTTATTAGTAATAATAATCCTCACATGAGGTTTTCATGAACAAAAACATTCAAATTATATGTTTTCATGATCAAAAACATTCAATTTATATTATAGTTAGGCGTTCTCAACATTAGCATTCTATCTGAAAAGGTAGACAGGTGGCCTTCCGGATTAGTAAAACATTCGGAGGTAGGGAACGCAAACACTACTTAAAGTGTAAAAAGAAACAAAGTAAGAAGAATTTCGCACTGGAAGCCATTGACACTGCAGCTCAATTGGCAGAGCGACATGGGCGTATACTAGAGGTTGCGGGTTCGATCCCCGCCAGAGTCGAAAATGTTTCTTTCCTTTATTTATTCTTTATTTAAAACATACATATACTCATATAAAGATGGTAAAATAAATATTGTTGGTGATGGGTCTCCAACCGCATCGCCCAAAAATCCGTTAAATGTCCCAATATCGTTAGTCGCCTATTACGTACACCCACTGGAAGAAATAGGGTAGTGCTATTCTAAGCCGACACAACACACCAAAATAATAAATCAAATTAATATTAGCCTATATAATTTAAAATGATTCCCCTAATAATGGTTATGTTTAATTTACTGGCAATACTAATACCGATGACAGCGACGCTCTCACCGGTCAAGAAAAGTTTGTGGATCTGTACCCTGCGTTTTGAAAATGACACCTCTCTTTTGCTCTGTTTTATATTCTACAGATAAGTTAGTAGTGAATTGTTATAATTGTGCCAGTGACAAATCGGTCAAATAAACAAAATAAATACATTTAAATTTTTCACACAACCTGTCAGACGTCCGAAGTGTAAAGAATAAAAAAGCATGTATAAAAGATTCATTAAACTAGAAGAAGCTAGATAAGTTAGCCAAGGTCGTACAAATCCAACAAAATTAATAGTTTCTGCCTACTCCGATAGGAACTAATCTCGTGAGTTTACGCAAGTAGGTTTGTATCATTTTCTTTTATTTATTTTTTTATTTTGATAGAGAAAATCTTGAAATTATTATTTTTATTGAATTATTTATCTTTAATTAATGATGAAATAAATATTTGTTAGATAAAATGTGGCACGTTTAAGAGTTTTTTGTGTTTTGTTTCAAGACCTTTTTTTTCTGAAATATTAGACTTTTTTAAGTTTGCCTTATGTTTGTTTATAATAAGTCGTGATTATTAGATAAGATTTTTGCGGTCTGTTCAAAGTAAAGTCAAACTTTTTCTTACAAACTCATTACGTAAATTCTTGGCCAAACACAAACTCGCTTTAGGAAAAAAAACTTTTTCCAACTGTCATAATTTGACATAAAACCGTCAAAATTCTGTCACATGTCACTAAACGTCACAATGCAAACTTAATAGAACTTTTTAATGGGTATTCACAATCACAAACTATATAGAGATTACTACGTAATCAGACTACCCACTGCCGTAGCTATCGACAAGACTTTAGTCTTTGACGTGTACACCTTTGCTTTTGGCATGTTTTGTTTTTATTTTAACGAAAGAATGACTAAATGGCTCTCCAATGCGTTATAGTGGTAAGTTATGCCAGCTGCGAACTAGAGGGACCACATAGGCCCTTGGAGGAAAACAAAAGTGCTTATTTCTTACATAAATTCATATACTCACGGCCATAAATACCAAAAAGCGGTAGCTAGAGCTTCAGAAAAAGAAATTCCTCAGCCACTTTTGGAAATTAAGTGGGAAAACGATTGTAAAAAGAAAGTTTGTGACGGGTCTCCAATAACTTCACCCGAAAACCACTTAAATAGTCGTAATACCGTTAGCCGCCTCTTAAAAGCACCCACGGGAGGAAATGGGGTAGTGCTATTCTAAGCTGAAGGTCGAAGAGTGTACCGGACTATTTTTAGTGCCATAGGTTCTTACACATCCAACATTTTTATGCATACGACAAAGATTACCTTCCTTGAGTTAGTTTTGGTTTATATTTAAACATCTAGGATTTATGACTCACTCAACACTATAGGCTGCATAGTTTATATCTTACCCTGTTCTAAAATGAAACAAGGATAAAAACAAATAATACTGTCAGTATCAATCTACCCCATATCTACCCTAAGGTCAAAAACAAACTAAAGGAGTCATAAGGCCGTGTTCACAATCTTTTTAAGATGTATCTTAGGTGTATGTCTCTGGTATGGTGATCCAAATTTGACGTTTTAGCCCAGTTTCTTGCTAATTCGGTCATTGAGTTGAATGATTTTAAATCCAGTATTGCCATTTTTATTCTAATATTGATATTGCAAATACCTACCACTTTATTTATTATGTACCCTATGCTCTTAATCTAGAATCATCCCCGATTTTGTAACTAGATCTCAATTGGCCTAGACCTCGCTGTTTTAACATACCCTTTTTATATTATAAATCGATAAAGGACATCAAACTTAACAACTTTGCCTATGGAATGCCTATCTAAAATATTGTAATTTTCAAAAAATAATAATAATTAAAAATTGTCGTACCTAGTTCAAACTGAGAATGTATAGAATGAGATTCCTTGCTTCAGTGAAAATAAGAAATAAAAAAAAAACATCTGATCTATGCTTTTTGCTCTGTAAACAAAAACATAACCTCTTTCGGTATTTTCCAGTTCAATCGCTCGCTTACCGGTTTATTTTCATGATATTATTTTTCAACGACGATCAATACAACTGGAAAATACCGAAAGAAGTTATATTTTTGTTTACAGAGCAAAAAGCATAGATCAAATGTTTTTTTTTATTTCTTATTTTCACTGAAGCAAAGATTCTCATTCTATTCATTCTCAGTTTGAACTAGGTACGACAATTTTTAATTATTATATTTTTTTGAAAATTACAATATTTTAGATAGGCATTCCATGGGCAAAGTTGTTTAGTTTGATGTCCTTTATCGATTTATAATATAAAAAGGGTATGTTATAAAAGCGAGGTCTAGGCCAATTATTTCTTCAAAATTTAATTGTAAATGATGATTTAAAATATGTTTCCAATGTTTACCAAGCAGGAATTGTCAGGTTATTAAATAAATTATATTTAAATTGAGCCAAAAATGCTGCTTGTAAATATACCTAAAGCTAAAAAGAAAAAAAATAGAAGAAAGATAATTTTTGGAAAATAACAATAAGCATGACATAATTGGCCTAGACCTCGCTTTTATAACATACCCTTTTTATATTATAAATCGATAAAGGACATCAAACTAAACAACTTTGCCCATGGAATGCCTATCTAAAATATTGTAATTTTCAAAAAAATATAATAATTAAAAATTGTCGTACCTAGTTCAAACTGAGAATGTATAGAATGAGAATCTTTGCTTCAGTGAAAATAAGAAATAAAAAAAAACATTTGATCTATGGTGTAAACAAAAACATAACCTCTTTCGGTATTTTCCAGTTCAATCGCTCGCTTACCGGTTTATTTTCATGATATTATTTTTCAACGACGATCAATACAACTGGAAAATACCGAAAGAAGTTATATTTTTGTTTACAGAGCGAAAAGCATAGATCAAATGTTTTTTTTTATTTCTTATTTTCACTGAAGCAAAGATTCTCATTCTATACATTCTCAGTTTGAACTAGGTACGACAATTTTTAATTATTATATTTTTTTGAAAATTACTATATTTTAGATAGGCATTCCATGGGCAAAGTTGTTTAGTTTGATGTCCTTTATCGATTTATAATATAAAAAGGGTATGTTATAAAAGCGAGGTCTAGGCCAATTAGTTGGGATTCGCGATAATGGGATTTCATTATTATTTCTTCTTTAATTTTATGTTCTTCCCAAAATATAAATAACTCTTAACTTAGTCTTTACTTAACCATTGATTAAATTCCTATTTATTAAAAACCTTCAAGATCTAATTGTTTAATAATTTCATTCTTTATACATATTTTTTTTTCGCTTTAATGATAAAAATCCTTACAACTAAAATTCACATGCGAGACTAAATCACGGTGTTTGTGGCGAAATTGCTGAAAAAATATTCGGCAGATACCGCCAATAACAAAAAAAATAAAAAAAAACAATAAGCAAACAAAAAAATTATAATAAGTCAATTTTCATTTTCATTATTACATATTTTGAAATCTAATGAATAAATTTCTTATACCGAATAATAATTAATTTAACGGACTGGTTAATATCAAACATTATTTGTTTGCGGAACTATTCGCACGATACGAACTTAACGATGAATATGCTATCAGTGATTTTGGTACCAATTATTCGTGACGATGAAGCTTAATTAAAGTTTTCAAACTGGAACATTCATATGGTGTCTCTATTTTATAAGAATTCCTTGCGGAAGATATCAACCAACTGAAAATTACCCAAGAATATACATTTATATTTCAAATCATGTAGGAGAGGCTAACAAATAATAAAGCGTATATTAATCATACCAAAACTTGTATTTAAAGTTCTTTGCTCGTCTTAGTGATTATACTTTAGTTACAAATATATAATAAATAATATGTTCTTGATACTTGTTTCTTTATTAATTTACTAGTGGACCATTTCGGATTTGCACGAGTATTGTTATACTTTGAATATACGCCTGTGTTTTTTAGGGCCAATATTTACTGGCATGAAAACTGTGATAATTTAATTAGGAATAACTTTTTTAGAGGGCTAACGGCAACGTTAATAACTATAAAACGAAAAGCTTAACTGTTTTCGCTTAGACTTTATATAGTCGTTACCTAGCTTAATTTACAATGCATACGTTTAGTACATAGGCAACCTATAATGTTTTCGGTTTTCGTAGTGTGGCCGCACATGATCCTGACTTTTATTTTACCTTAAGCCTATTAATATATACATATATATACAAAGTATATATACACTGTAGTATATATAGTGTAGTGTATATATACTGTGTAGTGTATATTTGCTGTGTAGTGTCGGCTTAGAATAGCACTTCCCCATTTCTTCCGATGGGTGTACGTAAGAGGCGACTAACTGTGTGTGGGCTTTTAAGAGATTTTTGGGCGATGTATTTTGAAACGCATCACCAACAACCTTTATCTCACCATCTTTTCCCCACTCAACTTTCCAAAAGTGGCTTAGGAATTTCCAATTCCTTAGCTCTGGCTACCCCTTCTTGGGATTTATAGCCGTGAGTATATGTATGTATGTATGTATATATATCCGACTGTACACTAATCAGCCAATCATCTCAAAATCTCTTGTCTATAATATCAAATTTCCAAAAGGAGAGATATTTGTTTGTATGTATAGGTTCCTAATTCCCCAATAGCTCAACCGATATAAAAATTATGTTTTTAAATTAAACGTTGGAATTATTCAAAAGTAACGTAGGCTATATATCATCACACGAAATATCATAGGGGTGTTGGTGATGAAACTGACATGCATACATATAAACTGGTTTCCCATAATACAGACCTAGCCTAGTTTGGGAACCTCTGCTTAGGTCTGTACTACTGTAAATGCCTTAAAGGCTTTGGAATGAGAAATTCCTGAGTCACTTTTGGAAGTTGAGTGGTGAAAAGATGGTATTAATAAATCATTGTTGGTGCCGGGCTCTCTAACCATATCGACCAAAAATCACTAGAAAGCCCACGCGAAATCACTAAGGGTAACCCATACACTCCTATTATTATGACCACCCACCGGTAGGAATGGGGTAGTGTTATTCTGCTGTTTTGCTATAAAAACATAAACATAACATAAACGTTCACGCCGTTTATCCCCGAAGGGGTTGGCAGAGGTACCAATACTTCTAAACTCTCATGGCAAGCGCCATCTAGTTTCCAGAGAAGGTACCCACGTTTTGCTTAGACAGTGTACTCACGTGATAGGGGGCAGGCCTATCGCCGTTTTGTACGAATACACTGTCAAATGACTAAGTACAACTCAGCCATGTGGGTTTCCTCACGATGTTTTCCCTCACCGTTAACAACCATGATAATTTAAAAACATATTTATCTTATATCTACTTTGACTGGGACCTCATAATGAGTTAACGTTTTCTTGAATAAGTGTAACTGCATTTATCATATCGATTTTCATTGAGCCTCATTGAAACGAAATCTACTTCGATACATTTGAAATATTTTCGAACTTTGAATAAGATATTTTTATCAGAAAAAATATTGTCATAAAAAACGCATATTTTATTGATATCTTTAAATTTTCACTAAAATGTAAATAAAATCCAATAAAATATGTGTAAATACATTCAAATAAATATTCATAATCATTTTCCACAAAAAAAAATTTTTTGAATGTATGAAACAATACACAAAAAGCTACTGTTGTTTTTTAGGAGAAAAACTGTAGCATTATGGTGGATTGTAGCTTCAGACAGCTGTCAAAAGAACTCTGAAAAACGCTTAGAATACCGATTTGGTGAATCATTCGTTCAATCATCATAACGCTGAAAAAAAACGTTAATTTGCAGAATACCAAATACGTCAATGTGTCAAAAAGTGACGTAAAATGGCCTTGTAGAATAGCAAATAAGATCTTAGCTGTCTCACTATTGTGACAGTGACACAAATGACATTTGTCAATTTTGCTTCGAGAATGCCAAAACCACAGTTTTGATACACCTAAGACCGACATACAGAAAAGATGGTCGTGTAGAATTGGGCCCCAGGGCAAGCACTAGCCGTGTTTAAACTAGTTATCGCGTGGGATAAAGCAGCCATCTCTTACGCACTTACTTAGTATCGTATACTGCCATCTCGTTCTATCTCGTCGATAAAATAGCGTTCGTGCTTGCTCTTCTGGACTATCCAAGATGTTCAGAAGTATTAGTAGCTCCTTCAAAGCCTCCGCGGATGTACGGCGTGAACGTTTGAGTTTAGTTTTTAATAAGGTAACATAAGATTCTCTAAGCTTTAGTATAATAGAAGCAGTTGGGTGTTGCACAAGAAGAATGAGTGATCAAATTACAATTAATATGGTTCGTGAAAGGTACCAAAAGAATGAAAGACAATATTGTAAAAAAGATTAAAAAAGGAATGTTAAGATGGTCTGGTCACATAAAGAAGATGGGTGAAAGTAAATTGTTGAAAAGCCGTTATACATAGGATACAGCCAATGTGGATAGAAATCATTGTGGAGGACGAACACGAAGGACACATTAAGATCAAATATTGAATGCGCTCAAAATTTAAGAGTAAAAGAGCATTTATGAAAAGATTTATAATTGTATATAATTGCCGTGTAGTGCCGGCTTAGAATGTCGCTACCCCTTTCTACCCACGGGTATAGTAAGAGGCGGCTAAAGGTATTGGGGCTTTTTATTGGATTTTTGGGCGATGCGGTTGGAGACCCATCACCAAAAACCTTTATTTTTACCATCTTTTCCACACTCAACTTCCAAAAGTGGCTGAGGAATTTATAATTCCTTAGCTCTGGCTACCCCTTCTAGGGAAATATCGCCGTGAGTATATGTATGTATGTATGTATGTATTTATAATTGTAGGTGAAGTGAAAGGTTTGCCACGATATTGGTTAGAATGAGATGACTATATACGATACTAAGTAACAGCAAAATAAATGGTTGTTTTCTACCACGTGATATCTAGTTAAAAGGTCGCTCCTACTAGCAATGCAGGATCATATAAAGTGGCGATCGTCGTGCCAGAGTCTCTGCCTACCCCACTGGGAACTAATTGCGTGAGTATATTAATGTATGTAAATTGTTTAACATGCAAAACGATGACGTTTTATTAATCTCTATACAAATCAGCAGCTTTATTACTCCAACTGACGTGAAGACAAAACAAAACCGGCTAAACACTTCGATTTATAAATGTACCAAATCACCCGGGATTAATATACAATTCGGAGCAAATAAACAAAGTTACAAAAGACATTCGAAGCTTGAAATTGATTGTGTTTTTAAATATATTACGGAATGATAAATAGTGTAAGCAATGACGGTGCCATTAATACCCCGGAGGATTTATTCGAGAAGCATTCATTAGTGGGATTTCATTACTCTCTCTTCAAATAAATTGCTATTTCGGACACTGTAATTTTAATGAAATTGTATTTAAATCCCGAAACTTCATTCTGAGTTCAGTCTGCTTTGAGAAAGGAATTATTCTGTTTATGTTTCTGTTTATTTTAACATCTTCTTCCCACTCAACTTTCCAAAAGTGGCTAAGGAATTTCTAATTTAAATCTTTTTGTTCATGAAAATCTCATGTGGGGATTATTACTAATAAATAAAGGAATTTCGCGCCGGCAGCCCTTGACACGGTAGCTCAATTGGCAGAGCGACGGGGTATACCCGAGGTCGCGGGTTCGATTCCCGCCTGTGTCGAAATTTTTCTTTCCTTTATTTATTAGTAATAATCCCTACATGAGGTTTTCATGAACAAAAAGATTTAAATTATGAGATAGTTAGGCGTTTTCAACATTTGCATTCTATCTGAAAAGATAAGACAAGTGGCCTTCCGAATTAGTAAAAAATTCGGAAGTAGGAAACGCAAACACTACTAAAACCTACCTACAAATAAAGAAATAAAGAAATAAAGGATAGAAGAATTTCGCGCCGGCAGCCATTGACACGGTAGCTCAATTGGCAGAGCGACGGGGGCGTATACCCGAGGTCGTGGGTTCGATTCCCGCCTGAGTCGAAATTTTTCTTTCCTTTAATTCTTTATTTATTTATGGTTAAAAGAACTTACCTAAGTGAATTTCTACCAAAATTATATGAAATGTTACATCCTCAAGATTTAGTAAACCATGTAGTCCGATTCAGGATACACTGCATGGTCACACCGTTTCAGAGCGAAAATAACGATTTTTCAACTCATTCCGTTCACCAATCGGTCTCTCGTCCTCCAATCTCGTTCCTATGTTCGGTTCTTCATTTATTTTAGAGGTATCTTAGCTGTGAATTTGCAACTGAAGGGTTAGATAGGTTCACCTTTCTCTGGGTTAGGGTGGGTACTAAATCTCTTCGGATGTAACATTTCTTATAATTTTGGTAGAAATTCACTTAGGTAAGTTCTTTTAACCATAAATTATATTTCAATGTTACATCCTCAAGATTTAGTAAACCATGTAGATGTTTAGAGTTTTGGTTGCAAATGATAACATGTATTTGGTTAAATAAATTATTGCAAACAATAAAATTATTACAATTAAAGGTATTGGTGAAAGTCCGTTTCCCATTAAATTTCAAAGTATTTAAAAACTGTCATTTACTACTAAAACTAGTATAATACCAAAAGTCAAAATACATATTTTGTTTATCACATATAGGATGATAAAAAATAAAGCTATACCAAAAAGGTCGACTAGCCAGTCTATCTACTTGCTTTCTTAAACTACCAATGGGCATCCCTGATCAGTACGCAGCCAAAAAGTGTTTATGTCATTGTAAATGTAAAATGATTAACGAAAATTTCTTCTTTCAAAATAGAAAGATGAATCTTTGTAGCCAAAGTATTTGAAAGAAGAATTAAAATACATGTAGCAACTATATCTTGAGATCTATACAAGAAGATAAGAATGCTTTCTTAAATTTATTTTTATAATAATATTTATTAATTACTTATACTCTCGAGATTAAAATACAATTATATTTATATGCTTAGGAATAAGTCCAAACCAAGAGGAAAGGTTTGATTTGAATTTGCGTTCCATGCATATAAATCAATATTCATAAGTTAGGTACAAAACTAACACCCATTTATATTTCACAAAAAATCGCCAAACTGTTGTTGGTTGATTAATTTAAGACATAAAACTTATTAATGAGTGCACTCTGTATTTGATACACCATACCTATAGAGGTATAATAGTACTAACTATTGCCAACCATATATACATGTATATATATATGACCATACCATAGCTAACAATATTTTAGACGATTTCAGTAGAAACTGCTTAACTAATTTTACTGGAAAAATAATCAGAACAAGATAGAATTAACAATGCTTTCTTTTTGTTAAACTTTAGGTAATAGACATTATTATAATATCTTTAAAGTTTATAAGATTTTCTTAAAGATATTTTCTGACTTAATTTAATAAATAAAAAAAAAAGAGAGAGCCTTTGAATTTGTTAAGGCCAAAAAAAAAGTCTGTATTTCTACACCTTTATTTAATGTATGTCGAATGTTCAAAAAAGGAAACATTGAGAATTGCAGTTTCAAGGTACAAATGGAATGAAAAAATATTATAAGCATGAAGATCATGTTGCAATCAAGAATATTTCTGTAATAAAATTAAATATAACATATGTATGAATATTATACAATATGTTTTGCTTGTGATGTAAATAGGTATATTTATGACTCGCCTTGACAGAATATGTGTTTAAAAAGAAACCCATATCTTGGCCTGTATCAGTATTTTCCTTTAATTATACGAAAATATTGTTCGGTTGAACAAAGCGGCGATCGACAGTCACTGCACACCCAAACGGGAACCAATGGCGTGAGATATGATTGTATGTATACATACAAAACAAAAAACGATAGCATGCTCCTGATCGTACTATCCAATTAAATAAAAGTAAATTATTGACGTAAGAAATATAAGGGAATTTCATACCTACCCTGCTACATACCCGCGATATGCTTTTGTATAGTAATATTTCTAAAACCAACTAGATTCAAACCCAATAAAAGGGAACTATCTTCAGTTCGTTTTCCTCGTATAACCATGACAAGACCATAGACATAAAAATAACCGCCCTTGCATGCGGATCCATAAGCAGTTATAAATACGTTCTGCAAAAGGCGATTCAGATAAAATGTAATGATATAAGTTTAGTGTAAAAACTTCCAAAGACCAACTGCTTTTTATATATAATTTTTATATTAGAAAATTCTTTATTTAAATATGTAAAAATATATGAACAAGTAACAAATTCAAATTTGTATGTTGGCAATTGCAAACACGTAAGTGGTTTTGCGATGGAGAGGTTTCAATTGTGTCAGTTATGCTATTGGAGCCCTGTATTTACTAAATACCAACAGAGACATTCGTGAAGATAAACGGTAATGGTCTAGAAGGAAAACTATAAAATTTGTCAAGTTTGTGAAAACTGAATTTTTTCGTGTTCTTTACCTTTGGTAAAGGCATACGTACAATTGCTAAAAGAAACAAAATGTAAAATTCCTTTGAATCTATTGTGTTATTCGAGATGATTCCCTTATGATCTCTGAATGAATTTCTCGGTTTAAGAACTAACCTACAATCTCAATCACACATATATGAATATTTGTATATAATACATATATTTAATTTACAACTCATGAATAAAACGTTTCTCGTACGTGGCCCTCAAAAATTTCAAATATTAGTTGACATAATGAATTTTATGAAAAAAAATCCTTACCCCCTTCCACAACGTTATAATTTACAAAGATATGAATGGATCATCAGCATCATCAGCACCTATGTGCATTGTGACAACACTGAGTGTACCTGTGAGCGTCTAGCAGGTGGCGGCCGGCGGCGGTGGCGGTCTTCATCACGGCAGGTACAAGCACAACCGTAGCGAGCGGGGACAGTTGCGGCGGCGGTCTTGCAATGCCATGTGGGCATCATAATTAGACAGCAAGATAGTCCGTCGTTTTTCGTATGTGGGTAATAATGAAAACTATTTTAATTTTCATATGTGAGTAATAATGAAAAACATTATTACCATGTGATAATTCAAAATAATGATGTTGATTTATCCATAACAAGGTTATTGAATATGAAACTAAGAGCCAAAAGGCAATCAAAGCTGATATTGTGTTTGTGATTTTTCCAAACTATTATTACGGCAAAGTCAGCACCGCAAGTGAAATTCACTGAGTAGATTATCAGGTACCTGTCGATATACTTACCATCATACTGTTTCATGTTAATCCTGCTGGGATATATAACCCCAATGTTCAGAGAACTCGTCAGTGATGGGAACTATGGTCGTCTCGACCTTTAGGTTGTTCTTGCTTGGGTCATTCATTCACAGTCATGTCATTCGTACTGGTTCGTATGACACATTATTTTCCGACAACTCAACGTTTTTATAGTAAAAACTTACGGTCGGTGCACACCGTATTATTTAATATACATGTAGTAACTAGTATTTTCTAAGATTTTCACGATTGCACATTATAATTGAAACAAATATTTATTTTCGGATATTTTAATCGCGTGTCATTACATTATTTTTAAATTAAAATATCCGAAAATAAATATTTGTTTCAATTATAATGTAGAAACTATTTACTGATTGATGATAATGCTGAAATGAATAAAGCTACTTTCTGGGAAGTATCTCGTACAACCACTTTAGGAAAGCGCATGCCAATTGATCTTCTGGATAATAACTCGTATTACCTCTTTAAGAAGATTAAAAAGTTGTCGATGTATAATATTATTCATTATGATAACGTACGGTAGGTGCACACCGTATTATTTGATATACATGAAGTAACTATGTTCTGAATGACGATTATGCTGAAATGAATAAAGCTACAATCTGGGAAGTATCTCATACAACCACTTTAGGAAGGCGCATGCCAATTGATCTTCTGGATAACAACTCGTATTACCTCTTTAGGAAGATTAAAAAGTTGTCGATGTTTAATGTTATTCATTGTGATAACGTACGGTAGGTGCACACCGTATTATTTGATATACATGAAGTAACTATGTTCTGAATGACGATTATGCTGAAATGAATAAAGCTACTTTCTGGGAAGTATCTCGTACAACCACTTTAGGAAAGCGCATGCCAATTGATCTTCTGGATAATAACTCGTATTACCTCTTTAAGAAGATTAAAAAGTTGTCGATGTATAATATTATTCATTATGATAACGTACGGTAGGTGCACACCGTATTATTTGATATACATGAAGTAACTATGTTCTGAATGACGATTATGCTGAAATGAATAAAGCTACTTTCTGGGAAGTATCTCGTACAACCACTTTAGGAAGGCGCATGCCAAATTATCTTCTGGATAACAACTCGTATTACCTCTTGAGGAAGATTAAAAAGTTGTCGATGTTTAATGTTATTCATTGTGATAACGTACGGTAGGTGCACACCGTATTATTTGATATACATTTAGTAACTATGTACTGAATGACAATAATGCTGAAATGAATAAATCTACTTTCTGGTAAGTATCTCGTGCAACCACTTTAGGAAAGCGTATGCCAATTGATCTTCTGGATAACAACTCGTATTACCTCTTTAAGAAGATTAAAAAGTTGTCGATGTATAATGTTATTCATTATGACAACGTACGGTAGGTGCACATTGTATTATTTAATATACATGTAGTAACTATGTACTGATTGATGATAATGCTGAAGTGAATAAAGCTACTTTCTGGGAAGTAGGTATCTCGTATAGAGATGGGATTTTGCCCGGGCATTTTGGGCGGATTGGATTTATGCCCAATAAATGTCCATAAATGCCGAATAAATGTCCATTACTTGGGCAGAAATCTTATTTAATTTTAAATTTTAAAATAACATTATTGTAAGAGTGTGGTTGATGTTATTAGTTAAAATCATCATAAAATGACCTATTTTATTTAAAGAATGAATAATACTTATAGGGTTCATGATAGGGACCATTAGCATAAAAAACAATGGGTGAAATCCAACCCGTTTTATGAAGTTTTGCAGACAGAAACGCAAACATTTTTAAATGCAAGAATCTTATCATACTTTTTATGATAATTCATTAATTTGTTACAATACAATAGGGAAAAATTGTGATACGGTTTTAAATTTTTAATTTAAACAAACATTCTGGATGGTCATAGTCCAGATTATGATGATTTTCCACTATAAACGTATGAGAATCTAACCCTATTTACGTTGGGCTCGTATCAAGTACAAATC
This sequence comes from Bedellia somnulentella, assembly GCA_963576735.1. Classification (NCBI taxonomy): domain Eukaryota; kingdom Metazoa; phylum Arthropoda; class Insecta; order Lepidoptera; family Bedelliidae; genus Bedellia; species Bedellia somnulentella. Next base: position 15,544,651 of record OY755185.1, read on the forward strand.
GCGCGCTCCTATTGGACACTTTATATAATATAAAGTTGAGTATAATTATATAGAGTTGAGACCAAATTGACATTGAAATTCCGCCGGATTCAATCTCGCTATTTTGTACCTAGATTTTAAATTGCGTGGAATTCTGACAGCTGCCATTTTTTGACATGTCAGAGGTTATAAATCTTTTTGACCAGGCTCATTTTTGTAATTTCTATTAAAGTATGAACATCCACGTCAACTCATTTTATTTGTTAGAATATAATATATAAATTTTATTATGTTCTACGCTGCAAATGCAAAAAGCGCATTCACGGTGAACAGAAATTTTTAAAATATAACAGTTAATAATAAAAAATAATAGCAAATACCGAAAAGAAATGAGCGCATTTGAGTATTCAAAGAAGTCGAATGACATGGCATGACAAGACACACGCATAACGACAGCTAAGAGCGATATTGAATAAATAATACAGAGCGAGCAATTTGCTTTACGTTTTACATCCATCTACTTACGGCTACAAATCCCTAAAAGGGGAAGCCTGCTCTCTGAATCTTAAAATTCTTTAGCCACTTGGAAGTTAAGTAGAGAAAGATTGTTATGTAAATATTTTTGGTGATGGGTCTCCAACCGCATCGCCCAAAAGTCGCTTAAAAAGCCCCGATACCCTTAGTCGCCTCTTACGATAACCCATGGGAAGAAATGGGGTAGCGCTATTTTAAACCGGCACTTAGCCGACACAGCAAAAAGGTTTAATAAACCTGGACTAACAAAGAAGGTGCCAGCTAAAAAAATAAATAAGGTAATTAAAATTGAATTGATATCATGTTCGTAATATTGAAATATTATATAATATATAAATATTTTTTACTATTGTATAATTTTACTTAACTTAGGTTATATTTGCATTTGCCTTTAAAAAGGTAAGATACAACTTAACAAAAATCTAGCAGCGGATATACGCTCCCGTCGCTCTGCCAACTGAGCTATAGTATCAAGTGATCATGATCACTGGCGCGAAAATTGGTTTTTGCCTGTTTCTTTACATCTTTTTTGTGTCAACGCCATCTACCGCCAAATTATTACAACCCGGAAATATGCGCCTTTTGCCACGAATAGTTCATGTCCTCTGTCAATATATGACATCAAAATTATTCGTGTCCGCTGTGGTTTTTTTTCCATACATTGATGCTCATTGACCTTTACTAATTAAACACGAACTGTTTTTCAGTTTCCAACCCTAATACCTAAGTATTATTTCATCTCCTTTGAGTATAAAAAGCAGCGTGAACTCACGTATTTTCACATATTTTCGCTTAGTTACTTTATAACATTATTCGTTATACTAAAGTTAATATCTTATAGCTTCTCTATCGCTTGATATAATTGAATGTGTTTTTTATTGTAAGGGTATAAATAATTATTATTATAATCGTTCAAAGTAAAAGTGGGTTAAGATTAAGAATTTAACATAACATAAACATTCACGCCGTTTATCAGAGCCGGTTGGCAGAGCTACCAATGATGAACATCACGTGACAGCGCCACTTAGTGTCCAAAGTAGGTACCAATGTTTTGCTTAGACAGTGAACTTACGTGATAGAGGGCAGGCCTATTGCCGTTTTGTACGAATACACTGTCATATGGCTAAGTACAACTCGGCCATGTGGTTTCCTCACGATGTTTTCCCTCACCGTTGACAACCATGATAAATTAACCACACATATGACATTAGAAAAGACCAATTGGTGTAGCCCCGACCCGGGATTTGAACTCACGACTGTCCGTTTACGGGCGGGCGTTCTACCAATTGGACTATACTGTCGTCTAAGTAAGAATTTAAAGTACTTATATGCCTATATTTGGCATATTGTTACATTTTTTTTATTCTTATTCCTTTATTCTGATGACGCTGATGTATATGTATAAGTTAAACACAATTAAAATAATGATCCACTTGTAGTTTAATTTTAAAGTAGAGTTTTGTTTTTCCGCCCAGCGATTGGGCATTTATCGGGCGTAAATTCATTTTTGCCCATTTTAACCCAATACGTCCAATCTGCCCAATAAGTTTTTATGCCCTCGACCCATCTCTAATCTCGTACAAAAGAAAAGTATTTAAAAAAAAAACCTTTTGGTATAACGCCTTATCACGTTTTGAAATTTTAGTAGTTGGTTATACATATTAATCATGTCACCTTTTGGGGGATATCTTGTAAAACCAGTTCAAGAAAATACATTATGACAATCAATGTTCTGGTTAATATTCCTTATTATCTCTTTAAGAAAATTTTAATATTGAACATCTTTACTGTTTTTATGATTCATGACACTTTCTACGCTGTATCGCGTAGGTAAAACCACTTTAGATATACATTACCTCAATCTTCTGGGTAATATTACATTACTTATTATCACTTTAATAAGACTAAAAAGTGGGTCATTGATAAAGTTAATTAGAATTATGTCACTTTCTGCGCAGTATCGCACCATCACTTAAAAAAGTGGATTGAAGAAAAAACTGTATAATAAGTATAATAACTCATTAAGGGGCTTAAGAACATAAAATGATTATATTACTCACCGCCATTTTTGCCGCCAACTATCAAAAATGAATTTACATATATAGTATTTCGGAGGTAGGTCCTTGTCAATTCATATATTTACTTCAACAGTCATTATACACTGGCATTTTCTAGCTGAAAAGCTGAAAATATATGATTGTAACAATTTCTATTTTACGCAGACGAAACGTGTTTCCAATGCAGCACACCTAAAAAGAATGAAGAACCGAACATAGGAACGAGATTGGAGGACGAGAGACCGATTGGTGAACGGAATGAGTTGAAAAATCGTTATTTTCGCTCTGAAACGGTGTGACCATGCAGTGTATCCTGAATCGGACTACATGGTTTACTAAATCTTGAGGATGTAACATTGAAATATAATGAGGAATTTCTAATGTCTTAGCTCTGGCTACCCCTTCTAGGGATTTATAGCCGTGAGTATATATATGTATGTATGTATGTATATTTTTTATAATCAAGACTCAAGCGTTCAAGCCGTATATCCCCAGAGGAGTTGGCAGAGGTACTAATAATTTTATGATCGATATTAATACATATATACCGATCTTTACTTTTATACTAATACTATAAATAGGACACCTGCGTCTTTTTTGAATGTTTGAAATTAATATACTCTAAAACTCAACTGATTTTCATAATAACTTATTCTATATTTTCCCACAGCAGCCTTCAAAAGTAAGTAGACTATACATCTTCGCACAACATTTCATAAACAGAGACTGGGCTACCTAAGATATATGAAAATTTAAATAAGATTGAATATGAAACAGATTTACGCCCGATTTCTGCATTCAGTATTTAAGCTGAGAACGACTTAAGTATCGTTTTGTCTCATTCGGCTGTTAAGATTTCAATGCGACAGAACGATATTTAAGTTGTTCTCAGCTGGAATACTCAATTCAGTAATCGGTCGTTAGTGTTGTAGTTAAAAATTGAATAATGATTGATTTACAATGATGTTCTGTTAATCTACACATCACCTCAAATTTGCCGGCTATCCGTTAAATTATGAGCTACTTATATACATACGTATACTCACGGCCATAAATAACAAAAGGGGTAGCTAGGTTTTCAGAGATAATATTTAAACTAGCAATATGTTTAAAAATCTTTGTTCAAACAAACTTGTTAAGCCAGTGGTCTCGACAATTTGCTTAGATTTCCAAAACCTCTCAACCAGATTAGTTGGAAGGATGTGGTCTTGGCCTGGCCAGCCTCCAAGCCGACATTAGCGTCTGTAAATACCATTAACAAATGTCATTGGCTTGGCTTCTTTAAACTTGGTATCGGCCAAATTATTCTAGTGTTTACGATGTCTGTAACGGTTTTGCTTGGAAACCTTTTTCTATTTTCGGAGACGATGCGACATACTATCTTGAAACTACTTTGAGTGAAAATAATACGACAGAAGCAAGATATTTGTCAGGATCGTACAAAGTTGCGATAAATAGCTTCTTCTCATCTCGAAGAGAGTAAGGAAGTGAATTATTTTAAGGAACGAAATATGGTTAGGTTTTGATTTTACATAACATAACATAATACATAACATAAACGTTCACGCCGAATATCCCCGAAGGGGTTGGCAGAGGTACTAATACTTCTGAACATCACTTGACTTTGTCACCTGGTGTTCAGAGTACCCACGTTTTGCATGGACAGTGTACTCACGTGATAGGGGGCAGGCCTATCGCCGTTTTGTGCGAATACACTGTCACATGACTAAGTACAACTCAGCCATGTGGGTTTCCTCACGATGTTTTCCCTCACCCTTAACAACCATGATAAATTAACCACACGTATGTCTTTAGAAAAGACAAATTGGTGTAGGCCCGACCCAGGATTTGAACACTAGTCGTTTGCACGATAAGCAAGTATTCTACCCACTGGGCTATCACGGTTGTTTTGATTTTGTTATAATAATAATCATGAAAACGATTAACTGATGATACTTACATACATATATGCATACATTGACTGCCATTAGTTCAAATTTGGGAAGGCGGAGTCTATCTATCACCAGACAATGTATCGTTTGATATATTGATATATTATATTGTATAGTTTTACCTAATACTAGTGCACCGCCCCATTTTATTGTGGGTAGAGATGCTTTTTAAATATCTACGGTTATTTCAATCTCTGCTCACTCTTATGAAAATAGTTTCTGAGCCTATCATCACAGACTCACAAACACACAGAGAAATCTTTAATTTTTGTAAAAAGTATATATAGATATAAACATGCTTAACGTTACTTTTCGGATTGCACGTATGAAATGAGTTTTATTTATTTAAAATTAACTAAAATATTCGATTTTTTTACTGTAAATTTTGGTGTCGTATGAAAATGGTTATTGTCACCAAGAGATATAGTAAATCTATGTCAATATAAAACTACAACTACCACCTAATTTCTTTCAGATGTAGCTGTACGAAGTAACTAACCAATGTGGGATAAGATCACTTCATCGTACTTTTTTTTCTCTCTTAACTCAATAAAAAATAAAACATGTGGCAAAAGAATTATAAATAGAACTGTTTTGGCTTCGGAGGAGTAAAAGTAGACTTTTTTGAAATTCGAAGAACAAAAATGCATGTGCATGTATGAAAGATTGATGAATGTATCTTAAGCTGGAGACATTTTCCAGGATCATACGAAGGGGCGTCCTATAGTCTCTGCCTGTCCCATTGTAGTCACTAATGGGGTGAGTATAGAATAGAAAATAAAAACACTTTCAATATCAATTCAATAACAAAAGTACAATTATTTCGGTCTTATCACTAAAAGCGATCTCTTCCAGAGATCCTTTAAATAGAAAGATCAATAAATTACTGTAATGTGAGGCAAATGTTCAGCAATATGATGAAAAAATAAAAAAAAAACTATGCTTAAATCTACAAAATCTATACATACAATTTCACAAACAAGTTTTGTTATTCAAATACAAAATAATAAACTGTTAAATAATGTATACGTCGTAAATAATTACAAGTAAATACTACATACATACTTATAATATTCACATGTTATAATTATTTATATGTTTGAATTAAAATGAATTGTATTTAATATTAATCATACCGAATTTCAATTCCACATTGCTCCTATAACTGTGGACATTTCTCGAAATAGAATTCAATAAAGTTTCCAAATATCTCGTATGTCTATTGAGTCGAAACTCACAAAGTAAATTTAATATGACAAATTGAAACGAATATTCACTTCCAATTTGAAATTCGTATTTGCCACTCACTGAATTAGTCTATCTTAGCTCAAGATTATGTAAATTAATGAAGTGCTTCTCTAAGAAATGGTTTATTTATACGTCTACCAGATGTATAACTTGCTTGAACCGGCGTGATTTTTGATTGTTTTAATATAAGAACCAAGAAATATTGCATTGGGAAAATACATTCTTATATTTAATTGGTGAAGGAAAACATCGTGAGGAAACCCACATGGCTTAGTTGTACTAATTCATGTGATAGTTTATTCATACCAAACGGCGAGAGGCCTGCCCCCAATCACGTGAGTACACTGTTCAAGCAAAACGATGATGTCACGTGATTTTCAGAAGAGTAACACCCCAGAACGCCTGAATGTTGAGTTGAGTTGACTGATGAAAGGTTTCCTTTTCATTAGATAATTCAATATTATGCAATACAATACAATTTAATTGTATGCAAGGGTATTGATTGAAAGAGTGATGAATGAAACTGATGAGAAAATATGGGATGTGCAAGCAGGATTTAGGAAAGGAATGGGATGTATGGATCAAATCTTCTCTCTAAGGAGCATCACCGAAAAGTTCTTAGCTAAGAACCAAAAGGTGTATTGTTCCTTCATTGATTTAGAGAAGGCGTATGATAGGGTGGTAAGAAAGGGTTTATGGGAGGTGTTATCCAAGTTCGGTCTGGGGAGTCAACTTATACGTGCATTGGTATCACTCTATGAGGATTCTAGTGCATATGTAAGAGTAAACGGGGAAAACACTGACTGGTTCGGAATCTCTAGGGGTGTCCGACAGGGATGTGTAGCTTCTCCGTGGCTCTTCAATTTGTTCATGGATGACTGTTTGACAGAGTTGCGTGAAAGTGATTATGGACTAAGAATGGGTGGATTCATCATTAAATGCCTCTTGTATGCTGACGATCAAGTGCTACTTGCATCATCGGCAGAAGAGTTGCAAGAGATGATGAATATTGTATGTGAGTCTTTTGTAAGAAAGGGAATGAGGGTGAATGTGGATAAGACCAAAACGATGGTTTTTGAGAGACAGGAAGATGTGACAGAATGCGTGATTGCGATTGATGGTAAGGATGTGGAACAGGTGAAGGAGTTTGTATATCTGGGAAGTTTGTTTACAAGGGATGGAAAATGTGATGAAGATATTGAGAGAAGAGTGAAAAAGGGTAATGCGATTAATGGAGCATTGGATAGTCTAATGTCTAGTCAATCGGTGTCCGAAAGGGCCCGAATGGCTGTGCATGATGCCGTTCTTGTTCCTACGCTTATGTATGGCAGTGAATGTTGGGTGTGGCAGAAGAAGCATGAAAGCAGAGTGAATGCAGTAGAAATGAGGTCCCTCAGAAAGGTGTGTAATGTAAGGTTATGTGATCGTGTGAGGAACGATGTGATTCGTGAAAGGTGTGGTATAAAAGATGATATTATAAGTAAGATAGAAAAAGGAATGTTGAGATGGTTTGGGCACATCGAGAGGATGGATGATAGGAAATTGATAAAAGGTATCTATAGAGCTAATGTGGAAGGTAATGTTAGTAGAGGACGGCCACGAAAGACACACTTGGACCAAATTGAAAGTGTGCTCAAAAAGGCAGGCGTCCGAAGTATGAAGAATAAAAGAGCATGTATGAAAAGATTGATGGATGTAGACGAAGCAAGAGAGGTTTGCCAGGATCGTACGAAGTGGCGATCGATAGTCTCTGCCTACCCCAATGGGAATTAACGGCGTGAGTATATGTATGTATGTATGTATGTACAATTTAATTACTACCTCTTCCGAACCCAAGAGGGTAAAAGCTCAGGACTTTATAACTTCATTTGCAAAGATAATCAGCTGATGTTTTATCAGTCCTCACTTACTGTTCCCATTCCTCTTACAACGTAATCCGGGTTGGCGAAACGTAAAATAATGCTTTTTACTTTCCCTTTTTAAACATTAAAAGGGTTTGTACAAATTTATTGCGGGTTTTGAACAAAATAAATGTTTCTTTTTAAATCTACGGCCGTTACAAACTCTTCGATATTTGTAAATGATGCAGTTGTATCTTTTATTTGAAATTTCAAAACTGTGCGGTGTAGTGCCGGCTTAGATATTAGAAAATATGGTAAAATAAAGGTTGTTAGTGAAGGGTCTCCAACTGCATCGTTCAAAAATTCTTTAAATGCCCTAATAACCTTAGTCGCCTCTTATTTACACCCACGGGAAGAAATGGGGTAGTGATATTCTAAGTCGACACTACACAGCTACGCTAATTTAATAAAAAACAGAAAATAAATTTACGGAAGTCGTACAGTGTGGTTGTTCATCAGCAGTTTTTTATTGTTTAACGATGATCTCTGAAAGAGAAAATAGTCATGTATAAACATTATTTCCGAGATCGGGCATTAAGACTCGTGTTGTGCTCAAAAAGGCAAGCGCAAAAAGAGCAGTTATGAGAGGATTGATGGATGTGAACGAAGCTAGAGAGGTTTGTTAGGATCGTAGAAAGTGGCGATCGATCGTCTCTGCCTACCCCAATGGGAACCATAGGTGTGAGAATATGTATCTATGTTTGTATGTTGTGACCCAAAATATCTATCAATCTGAAATACATAAATCTACAGGAGTTGCAGGGTTCACCTTATGTTGGTTAGTTCATTAGTGCATGTCCAATAGTGGAACCGCCCAACAAATAACGTCTATCGGTAGACTGGCTTCGGCTGTCATCTGAGACGCGATTGCTATGTCCGCATCACTATTGAATTTTATGTCTGAAATTTCTGCTTTCCTAGCACAATTCAAACTTATGAGATACACTTTAATAACAGAATAGCTGGCCTCATTGCTGCTTAAAAATTAGATGATGTTTAAGATCTCGGTTGTTAGTTATATTTAACTTTTTACACATAATACATACAGAGTTATGTATATGTGTTTATGTAATATTCATTCTATTTAACAGAAAATAAATGCTACTTCATAAATATCTAATATTCAGCAAATAAACGACTTTTATTGATACATATGAATGAAGAGAATATTGAGGACGGAGCATATAGTTGCGAAAAGGGTCATAGCTTTGGAATCAACGATAAAGACAAATTATGTACAAGAGTTTGCGGGACGAGTGCCTCAGTAAGGGCCGGCGCTCACTGCCGGCATGGCATGGCAAAGGATTTCGGTACAGATACAGCATTTTTAATCTTATTGTCATGCGTATAGAATTCATTTTGACACAACGATGCCGAGGGAGGCCGCGGTAGGACAGAACGTCGGCATCGTTGTGTCAAAATGAAGTAAAATGAATTCTATACTCATGGTAATAAGATTAAAAATGCTATATCTGTACCGAAATCCTTTGCCATGCCATGCCGGCAGTCAGCGCTGGCCCTAAACATGCTCGATGAGGAAGGATGTCAAGGGTTTGTTTATGCAAATGAAGGATAGGTTTGACCTTAGCTAAATGAAGAGAAGGATATACTGTGCCTTTTCACTTTGATCGTTTTGTATGAAGGAATATACTATTTAAATTTTCATCTGAATCTCCTTGTAGATTTAGGGTTTCGATAGTAGGTTCTTTAATTAGCCTTTAAATAGTTATTTTAGTAGCCGTGTGGAGCCGGCTTAGAATGTTACTACCCCTTTCTACTCACATACATACATATACTCACGGCTATATTTCCCTAGAAGGGGTAGCCAGAACTAAGGAATCATAATTTCCTCAGCCACTTTTGGAAGTTGAGAGGGGAAAAGATGGTAAAATCAAACCGGCCCATCACCAAAAAATTGTAAACTAAAAGTTTTTGGTGATGGGTCTCCAACCACATCGCCCAAAAATCCAAAAAAAAGCCCAAAATACTTTCTACTCACGGGTGTCGTAACAAGCTACTAAGGGTCTTTTTAAGTTATTTTTGGGCGATGTGGCTGTAGACCCATCACCGAAAACATTGAGTTTACAATTTTTTCCCAAGTAACTTCCAAAAGTCGCTGCAGAATTTTCTCATTCTGAAGCTCTGGTTTCCCCTTTTAGGGATTTATAGTCGTGAGTATATGTATGCCTCATAGTTTTGAGGTAGAATATAAATTTTAGCAAACATGCGATGCAGCAGCTTTTGAGGGTTTTATTCACTGGAATTATATTACATGAAATAGAACGAAAACGACTATTTGGGTCCACATAAAATTTTATAACCGCTCTGCGCTTCCAGCACTTTATATTCTACGACACGGAATATTTATATTTGATTTAGGAATCATGATAAAATTTAATGCCTGGAACTTAGATAAAAATAAAAGAAGAAGATGCGGCGTGAGCGTACAAATTGTCAACTTAATATGGGCCTTATCGGTTTATCACAACACCGCACTACATCCATACGAACTGATACGAACACACACGACATGACGCAAAGATAAAGATAGAGCGATGGGCTCGTATAGTCTGTCTCTGTCACTTAAACATGTCAGATTTCAAGGATAAAATGGCCGAAATTAATAATATTTTGCTTGTAAATATATTTTTGGTGTATTTACGCATGAAACGTGATTCCCTGTGATTTTTTTTACGCCTTGAATGATTTGTGCACTGAATAAAGGCACAGCCAGGCATTTTAAGCGCGAATTGTATGAAAATTTTAATTTCGATGTCAAAGATTATGTCAGCTCGTCGACTTGAAGTATCGTAGCGGACTAAACTCGACTGAAGCAAACCAAGTACATTGTACTCAGTTTAGTAGGACCGCGCGCGGACAGAGGTTGCCGCATCTTCTTTTATTGTTTTTATCTAAGGCCTGGAATATTCACTTACGGTTTTGTTACTCTCTTTTCACATTTTTACGGGGTACCCTAAGTGCCCCTTTACCGGTGTCGGTTATCGGGTAGACGGTGATGGATCGGTTGCAGCGGTATTTCGATGTCGATATAACAAGATCGAAGAAGTAAAGTATCGTTGGTGATGGATCTCCAACTTTATAGAATAGAAGCATCGTATTCTTTATATTTATTTATTACAACACTTTATTGTATTGATACAGACAGGTAAATGGTTTAAAGCCTCAAAAACGTTTTGAACTTTTGGTTAGTCTGCTTGTTCCCGAGCAACAGTATTCAATGATTTGCTAAATTTAAAAAAAGACGTTGATGTCTCGAAGATGAAGCGAAGCCAGGACGGCTGCCAACCGCAGCCACGCAAGAAAACGTTCGTGCAGTCGAAAAACTTATTCGCTAAAACCGACGAATTACACATGTAGAGCTCTAGAGTTTGGATCAGCAGCAATGCGAACCATAATTCACAACCACCTTTCTCTCCGCAAACGTTGTTTGAGATGGGTGCCGCACAAACTTACCGATGAGCAGAAAGACCATCGGGTGGATTAGTGCCTATTCATGATAGATAAATTCAACAGAGGCGAGAAAAAAAACGTATATGATATACTGACTGTTGATGAAACATGGCTATATAACTATAATCCCGAATTAAAGCGACAGTCGACAGTGTAGTGCTTTGAAGACGAAGCACACAGAAACAAATGGTCGCCTCATTTTTCTGCTAAACGGGTCATATTGCTGGTGTTGTGCCAGAGAATGAAAGAACGGTGAACTCCGTATAGTATGTGACAGTTTGTGCTCCAACGGTAATATCACTTGGTGTGACAAGCGACCGAAGTCAGGAATCCGGCACCTTCTCTGGCACCACGACAATGCGGCGCCGCACACATCTGCCAGAACACCAGAGTTTTTCAACTCGAAAAATGTGTCAATTCTCACTCACCCGCCATATTTCCCTGACCTAGTGCCTTGTGATTTTTACTTGTTTCTAAAAATCTAAGAAAATCTAAAGGGGAAGAGGTTTGAAACCAAAGAAGATGCGCTGGCTGCCTATAATTTCGAGATTTCTGAGGTTTCTAAAGAAGAGAGGTCACAGGTATTTTCCAATTGGTTCAGACGTATGGAAAAGTGTATACGTGCTCAGGGTGAATACTTTGAAAATATCGATACTTGTAATAAAGAATAAATTTTATAATTTTTTAGTATTTAATTTCTTTTGGCATGCCCCTCGTATCCTACAATATCTTAATACGTACGTAAGAGGTGACTTACGGTATTGGGGCTTTTAAGGGAATTTTCCGGCGATGCGGTTGGAGAACCGTCACCAACAACCCTTATTTTAGTATCTTTTCCCCTTTCACTTTTCAAATGTGGCTGAGTAATTTCCAATTCCTTAGCTGTGGCTACCCCTTCTTGGGGTTTATAGCCGTAAGTATATGTATGTATTTATCTTAATAGATATGTATAATATAATAAATACAAATATATACATATACTTAACATTATAAAATATAATAGAAATAAAAACATTAGAAAAACCCCTTGTGTTTCAAAGTGACTAAGTGTGACGTTACATTAAAGTTTTTTCAATACTGCTCAATCAACAAGTAGCAAATCCGAATTAAAATGTATTACTTTTTAGTGCACGTATTTTTTGAACTATGCATTTTGTATGATCCAGTTATTTTAACTTTACATTGCTAGCTTTCAATGTTAGATAAAGTTTACAAAGTTATTTTGCATTTCCACATTTACACTGGTAATACTGGTATGCAAACTAGCTTTGTTCGCTGCAAAACCATCTTTCATGTGATTCACAATGTTCTATAGTTACTAGCGGAAAACATGATGTACAAGAATATTTGTTTTTGGGACTATTTTTTTATTGTTTTATGAATCACACAGTTGGTTGCATTTTTTTTTGTTGTTTTTGATTCTCACAGTATCGGCTTAGAATAACATTTGCTCATTTAGGGCCAGTTTTTTGATCCGTGGTTAACTCAACAATTTGTTAAATATCGTAACTATTAGTTAGATATCAGCAAAATGCATTTTTTGACCCGTGGTTAGAGTAACTAATGTCAAATATCGAACCAAAATGGATTTACGATTTGACTACTGGTTAGACATTTAACTAGTCAATGTCACGTCAATGTAACAAATGGTTATATTTTTAACTCCGGATCAAAAAACTGGCCCTTAGTCCCGCGGTTGTTTTATGTGGCGAGTTAAGATAGTGGAGTTTTTCAGCTGATTTTTAGACGATACGGTTGAAGTATATGTATGTACGTACATTTTTAATGATACTTTTGTTTTAACGTTACATTGACAACACGAGCTAGATTACATTGTTAGATCGTCGTGACTACTCTGGTCACTTCCTTTTTGATAGCATTACCTCAGACCACAAGGGACAATTCATAAGTTTAGAATTAACCATTGAAAAAAAAAAAGTCAATTGTATGTAGACAGATAACTGAAAAAAAAACTTAGCTTATTTGAAAATAATATTAGGTCTAGCATCAGCCCCCCAATGAGAAGCAGTGAAACATTAGAGAATTGTCTTTCTTTCATCAATGAGCTAAAAACAGAATTTAACAAAATCTTTAAAACTAAGGTAATACTATGTAATACAAAATGCTCTTTTGCTGAATGGGCCACCGCTGGAATTAGAATAAGTAGAGATCACCTATATAACATTTATAGAGAAAAGTCCTATAACTTCAACCAAGATTTTATTATTTATGTCAGAAATTATTCAAAAATTTTCAAAAAAGTTTGTGGTGAAGCTAAATCTAGATGCATAAAACATAAAATTAAGAATTCTTCCAACAAGAGTAAGACTGTCTGGAAAATAATTAACAGTGAAACTGGAAAACTAAAGTCCCCGCATGATCTCAATTTATTATTAGATAATGAACTGATACAGTCAAGATCACAAATTGCTGACATTTTTGAAAATCATTTTATAAATACCCCCACTCAGACAACAGAGAAATTAAATTCATGTCCCCAAAAAGCTCTTGAGTTGTTGGAACAAAATGTTACCAAAACAACAGCACAGTTTTCTTTCAAGTATGTTGACAGTACTGTTATAATTAAAAATTTTAAAACCATTTATCTTAAAAAAACCTAAGACATAACAGGAATGTCAGTTTTCGTCATAAACAGAATAATAAATATAATCGCTCCCCATTTAACGATACTTTTTAATAAATGTATAGATATAGGAGAATTTCCAGACTGTATGAAGTTAAGTAGGCTCATCCCACTACATAAATCAGGAGATAGTCAGGACTTTACCAACTATAGGCCTATTTCTATTTTATCAGTTCTCAGTAAGGTTTTCGAGAAAATCATGTCCAATCAAATGCTTTTATATTTCAATAAAAATAATATATTCCATGACGAGCAATATGGTTTTACTAAAGGTAGGTCTACTGTAGATGCAGGAGTGTCACTAATGAAACATATTTTTAATTCATGGGAAAACTCCCGGGATGCGTTAGGTATATTTTGTGACCTCACAAAAGCTTTTGATTGTGTAAAAAAGGAAATAGCGTTGACTAAACTTAAATATTACGGTTTTGACGAGCAAGCACTGAAATTAATGGCATCATATCTTGATAAAAGAACTTTAAAGGTAGATATCAATGGAACCACGTCGAAAGGATCGGAAATAGAGATGGGCGTTCCTCAAGGTTCTATACTTGGCCCATTACTGTTTCTGATTTATATTAATGATTTACCATTTATGGTACAAAAGTATTCTGAGATAGTTATGTTTGCAGATGACACATCTTTAATATTTAATGTAGCGAGATCCTCTACATCTCTTGACGACGTAAATAAAGCTATCTCACTGGTATTGCATTGGTTTACTGTAAATAACCTGGTTCTGAATGCCAAAAAAACTAAATGTATTAAATTTACTTTACCGAATGTTAGGCAAGTTGACGCCAATATTGTTATTGACAGTGAAAAAGTAGAATTAGTGAAAGAGACAAAATTCCTAGGGATAATAATCGATTCTAAGTTGCAATGGGGACCCCATATACTAACACTTTCTAAAAGGCTGAGCTCAGCAGCGTATGCCGTGCGTAAGATTAGAGAAATAGCAGACATAGAAACAGCTCGCATTGTTTATTTCAGTTATTTTCATAGTATTATGTCGTACGGTATTTTATTATGGGGTAAAGCGGCTGATGTTCATAAAGTTTTTGTCTTACAAAAGCGAGCTATCCGATCTATTTACATGTTAAGGTCGAGGTATTCGTTGCGCGAAAAGTTTAAAGATATTGGCATTTTAACTGTCCCTTGCCAATACATATTTGAGAATTTAATGTATGCCAAAAAGAATATAGGCCAATTTAGTAAAGTTAGTGATAGGCATACTGTTAACACTCGGAATAAGGAGAAACTTAACGTACCGAAGTGGAGACTTAATAAAGTAAGTAACTCCTTTATGGGACTATCCCTGAAAATGTTCAATAAACTCCCTTCTGACATATTGGAATTGCCTGTGGCATCTTTTAAAAAGGCAATTAAAGCCATGCTTTTAAAGAAATCTTACTACAGTGTTCAAGATTTTTTAAACGACAAGGACCCAACGCGCACATGACCATGTCCGTAAAGCTATAAATCTTCCCTCATTATTCCTAGGAATAATTGTCTGGTGAGGATGTTTCTTCTCACGTTATGTGATTGGTTTTTGTGATGGACAATTTATTTTAATTATGTCAAACTAGCGTTTGGTTTGGTCGCATAGAAAATCTTTTGTAAAGTAAAAACATGTTTATAAACTGAAATTGTACAAACCATATTTTGAAAAAATGAAAAAATGTAAAGAGTTTCTTTGTTGCTTCTTCTCTTTACGAACACCTTCCGAAGCAACGGATTAACGATTAATTTAAAACTTTGACGTTCAAAAAATGTTAGTATTTAACTTTATTTTGAAAAATAAACTTTTTGACTTTTTTTGACTTTTTTGAGATGAAGTTTACAAAGTTATTTTGCCTTTTCACATTCACATTGTATGCAAACTAGGTTTGTTCGCTGCGACACAGCTATTGTCATGTGTTTGGCCATGATTCTATCGTTACTAGCGGAAAATATTCTACAAAAGTAAACTTGATCTTAGAAATCAACAAAAAAAATATTTGTTTTGTAGTGTCGGCTTAGAATATCATGTACCCATTTAGTCCTGCAGGTGTCTTAAGAGGCTAGAGGGTATTGGGGCTTTTTAAGTGTGTACTGGGAATATGGCTGAAGACCAACAACCTTTAGATTATAAACTTTTCCTTAATGAAGTTCGAAAAGTGGCAGAGTTTCTTCTTATTCTAAGGCTCTGGCTATCCTATTTTGAGATTTATAGCCTCGAGTATATGTATGTATACACATACTCAAAGTAATGTATCAAGTAACAAAGTATTATAAATGAATTACATTTATAGCCTTGACTAATAGAACATATAACACAAAAAAAACACAAATAAAATCTTTTACAGTGATAGATCATCACTGCATTAAGTGATTTATAGAGATATATGGTTTAACTGCTGCGTTTGAAAAGTTAACGAAATAAAGGAAAATTTAAACATAGGTGACAAAAAAATAAAAAACATAAATCTATAAAACATAACATAACATAAACGTTCACGCCGAATATCCCTGAAGGGGTTGGCAGAGGTACTAATACTTCTGAACATCACGTGACTTTGTCACCTGGTGTTCAGAGTACCCACGTTCTGCATAGCAGTGTACTCACGTGATAGGGGGCAGGCCTATCGCCGTTTTGTACGAATACACTGTCACATGACTAAGTACAACTCAGCCATGTGGGTTTCCTCACGATGTTTTCCCTCACCGTTAACAACCATGGTAAATTAACAACACATATGTCTTTAGAAAAGACAAATTGGTGTAGGCCCGATCCAGGATTTAAACACTAGTCGTTTGCACGATAACCGAGTGTTCTACCCACTGGGCTATCACGGTTGCTATAAAACAGTGCATAATATTTAAAACATTTAAACCGCTAAACTGAAAAAGTCATGGCAACTAACGTTTGTAAACGCGTCTCTGATCAGCTGACGAGAAGCGTGGAACACTTGGCTCATCGCAGACTTTTATAGTCAAAAGATAAAATATTTCCTCCTTCCCATACTTACCGAAATTACTTTCAACTCATATTTACGAGGCCCTATATGTAGAAAATCCTTTATCGCAAAACTGTGTTCCAAGTTTTTAGTGCCTAAGTATTTTTTGGATAAGTTATCAGCTTATACTGATTTATATGATGGCTTTTCGTTGCAAACGATTTTCTTTTCATAAGTTTTACTATAAGTATTGAAAAGTTATACTGATTTATAGTTATTTGGAAAAAATATATTATACATACATACATATACTCACAGCGACATTCTAAGCCGTGTACTGCCGGCTTAGAATGTCGCTACCCCTTTATACCCACGGGTGTCGTAAGAGGCGACTAAGGGTATTGGGGCTTTTTATTGGATTTTTGGGCGATGCGGTTGGAGACCCATCACCAAAAACCTTTGTTTTTACCATCTTTTCCCCACTCAACTTCCAAGAGTGGCTGAGGAATTTATAATTCCTTAGCTCTGGCTACCCCTTCTAGGGAAATATAGCCGTGAGTATATGTATGTATGTATGTACATATACTCACACCTATAAATCCCTGGAAGGGGTTGCAAGAGCTAAGGAATAACAAATTATAATAAACTTATGAAGTTATTATACTGTCCTTGATTCTCTATAAGTGTACAAAATTTGAATTAAGTCGGGTTTAAAGGTGTTACAGGCGAAGCTAATATAAGCGTGTTAAAACACATACATACATACATATACTCACGGCTATAAATCCCTAGAAGGAGTAGCGAGAGCTAAGGAATTCGAAATTCCTCAGCTAATTTTGTAAAGCTGAGTGGGGAAAAGATGGTAAAATAAAGGTTGTTGGTGATGGGTGTCCAACCACATCGCCCAAAACTCCCTTAAAAGCTCCAATACCGTTAGTCGCCTCTTACGTACACCCACCGGAAGGAATAGGGTAGTGCTATTCTATGCCGACACTACACAGCAAATAAATATGTATTATAATATAGTATAAATAAATAGAGAATGTTAAGTAATTGAAGTGGATGAAGCTCAAGAGCCAGGAACATATAAAGTAGCAACCTATAGTCTACCCTAACTAATGGCTTGAGTAAATTTGTATGAATGTATGAACAAATAAAACGATTATGTGAAACTCATCATGCCACAGAGTTAATTGCATTAGCTATGCTTTATTAGTAGGCAACAAGTTGCAAACCTCGAAGTTTATCCTGTCATGAAAAGTTATCAAAATCCGTCGATACCCTTAATATCAATTTCTGCAGTAATCGAAAAAAATACATTTTGCTTTAAAGTCAATTTGGAAACTAATAAAATAATAATTTCATCCAAAACAATTACACCCTTAGTAAACGGTCTGAATCTCAGTTATTAAACAATATATTCTTTCGAATAACGCATTTATCTTTAAAATTAATCATAATCATAATCATAAACGTTCACGCCGTTTATCCCCGAAGGGGTAGGCAGAGGTACCAATACTACTGAACTCACATGGCAAGCGCCATCTAGTTTCCAGAGAAGGTACCCACGTTTTGCTTAGACAGTGTACTCACGTGATAGGGGGCAGGCCTATCGCCGTTTTTGTACGAATACACTGTCACATGACTAAATACAACTCAGCCATGTAGGTTTCCTCACGATGTTTTCCCTCACCGTTAGCAACCATGATAAATTAACCACACATATGACTTTAGAAAAGTCAAATTGGTGTAGGCCCGTCCCAGGATTGGAATTCACGCCCTTCTGTTTTTCGGGCGGGTGTTCTACCCACTGGACTATCATGTCGCTTTTAAAATTAAAATCTTGATATTTTATTTTTTGCGATCAGAAAACAAAGAAAGTTGGTGATATTTGAATACTGAAGAGCTACGATGTTCCAGACATGGCTCGACTTGGACCGCGGCCAGAAGACCTGCCAAGTTTGCTAAAATATCGTTTCCCTCCAATTTTAGTTTTTATACCACCATGTCCTGAAACATTATACGCCACGTCAGCTTTTGAATTATTGTTATACATATTTATTAGGGGTTTCTTCGTTAGGTCCTTAAGAACGTTAAAATACTTTTACTCACGGCTGTAGTTTCAAAAAAAAGTATCTTGAGAATTAGAATCAACAAGTCCTCATCTTATACAGTATGTTGAGAAGGCAAAAAAATTATCTTTTTAATCGATGACGAATATAATCGACGATTCGACGTACGAGTTACAACTGAAAACTTAGTGAATTGTAAATCTGACTTGGCATGGAATCACGCAATCTGGTATGATTAATTCATGACACAAATCTTTCGAGTAATTGGAGTGTAAAAGGGAATTAGAAAGTAAAATATTGCAATCCACTTAATGAATTATTTACAAATGGCACACGCATCCGACAAGGAACCAATTTAAATTGTATACCAAATATGTGTTTGTTCTGCCAGTAATTGTTGTAAACCTCAGCTGTGTTTCTTGGTTATGTATATATGTATCCTCTTTTGGCAAACCAATTGAATATATTCATAACGAACTATGTATGTTGCTGTGTAGTGTCGGCTTAGAATAGCACTAAGCCCATTTCTTCCGGTGGGTGTACGTAAGAGGCGACTAACGGTATAGGGGCTTTTAAGTGATTTTTGGGCGATGCGATTGGAGACCCATCACCAACAAACTTTATTTTACCATCTTTTCCCCACTCAACTTTCCAAACGTGGCTGAAGAATTTATAATAACTTAGCTCTGGCTACCCCTCTAGGGATTTACTGCCGTGAGTATATGTATGTATGTATATATTTCTACATGTAAAATATGCATCATTGTCTGGATAGGGATAATTGTTACGAATACATGGGCGTTCCTTTGCAATACTTATGTCATTCATAAACACGAATAATGAACCACAAATAAGCATAAAACAGACAGTAGTTGAAAAGCAGTGTAGTGCCTAGAATGTTGCTTTCTACCCACGGGTGTCGTAAGAGGCGACTAAGGGTATAGGGGCTTTTAAGTGATTTTTGGGCGATGCGATTGGAGACCCATCACCAACAAACTTTATTTTACCATCTTTTCCCCACTCAACTTTCCAAACGTGGCTGAAGAATTTATAATAACTTAGCTCTGGCTACCCCTCTAGGGATTTACTGCCGTGAGTATATGTATGTATGTATATATTTCTACATGTAAAATATGCATCATTGTCTGGATAGGGATAATTGTTACGAATACATGGGCGTTCCTTTGCAATACTTATGTCATTCATAAACACGAATAATGAACCACAAATAAGCATAAAACAGACAGTAGTTGAAAAGCAGTGTAGTGCCTAGAATGTTGCTTTCTACCCACGGGTGTCGTAAGAGGCGACTAAGGGGGTATTGGGGCTTTTTATTGGATTTTTTGGCGATGCGGTTGGAGACCCATCACCAAAAACCTTTATTTTTACCATCTTTTCCCCACTCAACTTCCAAAAGTGGCTGAGGAATTTATAATTCCTTAGCTCTGGCTACTCCTTCTAGATAAATATAGCCGTGAGCATATGTATGTATGTAGTTGAAAAGTTGCGATTTGTAGTGAGAATCAGGATAGTAGCAGAGCAAAATCATTTAATTATCTGATAAATTTAGATCATTCTGTGTAACGAAGGGTACGTAAAGCCGTCGGTCCCGGCTACTATTACTGTAGTAGATGTTAAAATCTGTAAACCAAAACAAACAAGGCCAGAATTGTGGTCTATGACCCAATTCGCCTATCCACTCTACACTGATTCAATGATTCTTAAAATCGATGAAAAGAGCGCAGGATCGGTCGGTGTAAACGTAAATTTTTGAGGAGCCTTATAACAACAACGGACATATAGAAAGTGATGATAATGATGATAAAAAAATTCATTTTATATTTCAGTCCAAAAACCTTATTAAATTATGCCTTTAGTTACCTACTTATTAACTATCTTCAATTTATTAACTAAATATTTTCCATAATTGTGACTCCGTAGAAGTTCAATCTTTTACATAAAATAATTATTCTGAAAGAACGCACCTACCTCATCAATTAACTTTTTCCTAGTAACTTCTTTATTACTTCTTTATTAATGATATTATAAAGGTATTATTTGAATTGAAATTATATTGGTATTAGTAAGATAATTCATAAGAACCACAATTCTGTAGCAAAAAACTGTCAGGTTGTTGAGCTCATGAAAATGTTTTGAGCCGCTCATTTTTCAAGGCAATACGCTGGGGTTGATAACTGAAATAAATGACAGTAATTTGGACCTTTATTGCCTATCAAAGACAAGACTTATTGTTTGGAATCTAGTTAAAATATCAAATAAGTCTGGCTCAGAAAAGTTCTAGAGACGCAAAACTCCTTTTGGGTGTCGCAAAAGGTGACTAAGGGTACCATGGTGTTTATAGCAACGAGTGTTTAGCAAGTAAAAATCATGTATGGTATAATCGACGATTTAAATATTTATTTAGCTACTTCTTTTATGCATTTATAACCGTGAGTTTATGGATGTACATAAATATAGGTAGAAATAAAAAAAACATTTATTTAAAAACAAAAAGATCTTCCATTGTTTTTTGAATGTCGGATGGAAACTTAATACTTACGTAAGTACTATATATATATATATAGTACTTACGTAATATATATGTATGTATATATATATATATATATATATATATATATACATACATATATATCGCTGTTTTGTGTCGGATTGGTATAGCACCACCCTATTTATTCCAGTGGGTATAAGTAACAGGTGGCTCGGGGTATTGGGGTTTTTTGCCGATGCGGTTTGAGACCCATCCCCAACGATACTTTATTTCAACTATCTTGTCCCCTATTAACTTCCAAGTTTGGGTGAGGAGTTTCTAGCTCTGAAGCTCTGACTATCCCTTTTTATTTATAGCCGTGAGTATATCTATATATATATATATATATATGTATGTTAATATGAAATAGTATCCCAACTGCTAACTCCACAGTTTAATTAACAAGCGTCTCGGCGGTAATTAATTAACAGTGTGACGTCATCAGTTGTATTTCGTTCTTCGCAACATCACCCAATAGCGACGCGGCCGAGGTAAGTTCTCATACATACTTTAATACATTTACTCAAGGCTATAAATCCCAAGAAGAAGTAGCCATAGCTTTATTCAATGAACAATGTGACGTCATCAAAATCCCAGTAGCAACGCGCCCGAGGCAAGTCTCCCAAAACGATTGTCTTTATGAACTTGCCTCGAACACAACATTGTGTGTGTCTGCTTGCAACTTCCAGTAATTAGTACCGCGTGTGGGCGCTATTGATGATAGCTTTTAAGGTTTCGTAGTCACTAAGAAACATAACATAAACATATGCTCACGGCCATAAATCTCAGAAAGGGTAAGCCAGAGCTTCAGAGCTAGAAACTCCTCAACCACATTTGGAATTTGATAGGGTACAAGATGGTAGAAATAAAGAAGCGTTGGTGATGGGTCTCTAAACGCATCGCCCAAAAACAATTTAAAAAAGCCCCATACCCTCAGTCGCCTCTTATGACACCCAGAAAGAAGTAGTGAGATTCTAAGCCGGCACTACACGTCATGTTCAAGCCATTCAGGCTAGTCTCCCAATGTGATTGTCTTTGTGAACTTGCCTCGAACACGATATTGTGTGTGTCTGCTTGCAGCTTGCAGTTGATTAGTACCGCGATGGGCGCCATTGATGAGAGCTTTTAGTGTAGGGTGCCGTGTAGTGCCGGCTTAGAGTATCTAATAAAACTACAGAGTGCTCGGCACAGACTAACTGAATATTTTATTGTTGCTTGCACTATTTCTGAATTATCCTGCTCCATGACAGTAACATCCCTGCATGTTATCACTTTATTGGTACTGGGATTGTACAGCCTGTACCCCTTTATATTATCAGCATACCCAACTAAGTAATGCTTTTCTGCCTTTTTATCCCATTTCAGTCTTTTTTGTTTAGGAATGTGAGCCATAACTGTGCTTCCAAACAATCTTAGATGACTGACATTTGGCTTGCAGCCAGTCCAAAGTTCATAAGGAGTTTTTTTGTTCATCCCTGAAGCAACTGTTCTATTTTTTAAGTACACAGCTGTGTGAACTGCTTCTGCCCAAAACCTTTTCTCAAACTTTGCATCATAAAGTAAACATCTGGCTCTCTCCACAATAGTGCGGTTAAATCTCTCACACATCCCATTTTGTTCTGGGGTATATGGGTTGGTGCGCTGATGTATTATGCCATGTTGTTTTAAATAGTTCTCCATTTCATTTGAGCAAAATTCTGTGCCATTGTCTGTCCTTAGAACTTTTATACTGCAATTCATCTGTTTTTCAACCATAATCTTGAATTCTTTAAAACAGGAGTAGACTTCACTTTTTTTCTGCAAAAAATAGACAAATGACATTCTACTATAGTCATCCACAAATAGCAAGAAATATCTGGATGAGCCAATTGATTTGGTTTCCATCGGCCCACACACATCTGCATGAATCAAATCAAGGACATGCATACTTCTATTACTGCTATGTGGAAATGGCAATCTGGTTTGTTTGGCTTCACAGCACACTGTGCAATTGAACTTGCTGATCTCAGCTTTCTTGTCAAATTCTAAGCCGTCAACCGCACCCTCTCTCATGTCATTCATGTCTTTGCTATTTATATGTCCAAGTCTTCTGTGCCAAATTACATTTGATATCGTTGTTGCTGAAGCCGCGAACAAACATGCTGACCTGGTGTTTAACTTGTAGACCCCATTTATTAACTGTGCTATGCCAATCAGTTCCTTCTGCCGATTTCTGATGTAACAAAATTCCTGATGAAAACTGACTTTGTTACCATGCTTTATCAGCTGACTGACAGACAATAAGTTGGTGGTGAGTGTGGGAATACATAACACATCTTTGACAGCAATATCAAATTCCTTGTTGTTCACAACAGTCGTAATTTGTGTATCTCCAGAGCATAATACAGGCATAGTTGTTCTGTTTGCAACTATAATCTCCTTTGTAGTTAGATTACTTGACGCATTTTTTATGTTGTCTTTTTTTTTTTTTTTTTTTTTTTTTTTTTTTCCTTTGTTTGCGGACATTGGTTTTTATAATGACCGGTTTGTTTACATTTATAGCATTTAATCACTTTGTCATTGACAGGTCGGTTTGACGTTTCAACTGTTTTGACAACTTTATTTCCTTTACGGCGCTGCCAACTTTTAGATGCTAAAAATGCGCTTTCAGGTTTGGGGGGACAATCCTGGTGTGTTCCTCACATTAGGGCTACCACGTGACCAGGTTGAAAAACTCCTGGCGCGAGATCGCAGCGTGGCGTTCGGTTACGGTTGGGTGCACGCCAAGTTTATCCTTGCAAAAGGAAAACTTGGAGACATGCCGGCCAAACACCACGAGGCGACTCCGTCAACATCCACGAGTGACCAGCCGGATGCTCCCTTGGCTCCTGACCAACCAGGGCCCTCCACACACCAACCAGTGGAGGAGGAGGTCGAACCGCTCCAGAGAGCAATGGACGAGCTGTGCCGGTTGATGAACGACAACCCTTCCCCAGTGCCGTGGCTTGACTCTATGATGACATCGTCATCACCAGCTGAGTCACACGCACCAACCCAAAAGGAAGAGGAGGAGGACATCGGACACGATGCTCCCCAATAACATTCAAATCCTCCAAGCAAATCTCCAACATAGTCACGCGGCGACGGCTACCCTACGCACAGTGTTGGAGAAAACCCCAAACATCATCGCCCTGATTCAGGAGCCGTGGATCAGAGGAAACCGTATTTGTGGTCTCAATAATACCGGAGGTAAGTTGTTTTATGATACCACATCCCAAACACCAAGAGCCTGCATACTCATTCCTAATCATATGCAGGGTTTGTCCCTTATGCAATTCTGTTCTAGGGACCTGATCGCTGTCAAGATCCAGACAGCTGATTCGGGCCTACCAGAGATGGTGCTGGCCTCCTGCTATATGCCCGGCGATGCTGAGGACTGCCCACCAAAGGAGCTAGCTGAACTTGTGCGGTACTGCGAGACGCTCCGAATAGAGATCGTCATTGGGGCTGACGCGAACGCACATCACCCGCTCTGGGGGTGTCAGAAATCAAATTCCAGAGGAGAGGTACTATCAACATACTTATTCTCCACTAACCTAAATGTAGCTAACGTAGGATCTGAACCAACATGGGTCACATCCCGAGGGAAAACAATAGTAGATATAACCTTAGTTAGTAGAGGAGCTTCTCATCTTGTAACGAATTGGCATGTGTCTCAAGATGTAAGTTGCTCCGACCATAGGCGAATCTGTTTCGATCTATCTAACCAATTTCCCGAACAGCCATCCAAACGTAACCCACGGACAACGAATGTCCTGAAATATCGTACATTACTGAGAGACGAGTTAACCTCCGCAACCGCGCCAAATCTAGATAGTACAGTAGCGATTGAAGACAATGTCAAATTTCTCACTGATGCTATCACCAAATCTTACGAGGCGTCCTGCCCCCTTAGGAAACCCACAACTCCAGGAAAAGAGTCTAGTAGATGGTGGGATGGGGAACTCGAATCTATGCGCGGTGAACTCCGTAATCTCTTTAACAAAGCCAAAAACTCCAGAATACCAGATGACTGGGAGGAATACAAATTATTCCTAAGAAAATACAAAAAACTTACTAGATCACGCAGAAGGAAAGCTTGGCGGAAATACTGCGAATCAATAGAATCAAACAATAAGGCGGCGAGAATCAGGAAACTCCTGGCTTCAGATAATAATCTCACCGTAGGGCCGTTAAAAAAACCAGATGAAACATACACTACCACACATACAGAAACACACAAATTGCTACTGGAATGCCACTTCCCAGACTGCCGTCACACTGATGAAGTGTACTGGCCAGAGGAACCAATCAGCAACCCCACGAACATATATGTATCCCAAGCTGAAAAAATAGTCACACAAGATAGAGTTGAATGGGCAATCAAAACCTTCAACCCCTTCAAATCGCCGGGACTTGACGGCATAATTCCGGCACTACTACAGTGGGCCAGAGATATCATCACCCCGTGGTTGGTGAAACTCTACCAATCGTGCATTGCGCACAGATATACCCCCCTACCATGGCGGGAGGTTAAAGTGACCTTCATTCCCAAACCTGGAAAATCTGACTATACAGACCCCAAATCCTTTAGACCCATTAGCCTAACTTCTTTTCTCTTAAAAACACTAGAGAGACTCTGTGACAGGTTCATTAGAGAGGAGATATTAACAAAAAAGCCCCTACATACTCAACAGCATGCCTACACGAAGGACAAATCAACCGAAACAGCTCTCCACAGAGTTGTTTCCAAAATTGAATGTGCTCTCAGCACTAAGTTGTCCTCATTATGCACCTTCATAGACATTGAAGGTGCCTTCGATAAAACTAATATCCCAAGTATCAATAGAGCCCTGGAAAAATTCCATGTTAATCCCACACTGCGGG
This sequence comes from Bedellia somnulentella, assembly GCA_963576735.1. Lineage (NCBI taxonomy): Eukaryota > Metazoa > Arthropoda > Insecta > Lepidoptera > Bedelliidae > Bedellia > Bedellia somnulentella. The sequence continues at coordinate 15,570,901 of OY755185.1, forward strand.
GCTGGATAGTAAACATGTTGAAACTCAGAGCGGTACAAATAACTGTTAATGACACCAACAGAGCGGTGGTGACAAGGGGTTGTCCTCAAGGAGGTGTTTTATCCCCACTGCTCTGGAACATGGTGGTCGACTCACTCATAAAAAGACTAAACATGCAAGGCTACCTAACTATTGGCTATGCAGACGATCTCACGATTCTCATAAACGGAAACCATGCGAACACCCTCTGCAATCAAATGGGTCACGCTTTGAGGGTGGTTGAAAAATGGTGTAAAGATTTTGACCTACACGTCAATCCTAAGAAGACTGAACTAATTCTCTTTACTCGCAAACGGAAACTACCGCCGTTTGACCCTCCTAAGTTGTTTGGCACGCAACTTACTTTATCCAAAACAGTAAAATATCTAGGAATCACCCTAGATGATAAACTTAACTGGAAACCACACTTAGAAAAGGTAATAAAAAAAGCCAGCGCAACCCTTTGGCAATGTAAAAGAATCTTGGGTAAGAACTGGGGACTCAAACCGAGAATCACACACTGGCTTTATACCACTGTCATCAGACCGGTGATAACCTACGGAGCTCTGATCTGGTGGCCAAGAACGAAACTTGTTACAGCCCAACATGAATTAGACAAGATGCAACGACAGGCTTGTCTAGCAATAACGGGCTGCATGTGCACTACGCCTACAGCCGCACTACAAGCCTTACTAAATCTCCCCCCACTGTATTTATACATACAGCAAGAAGCAGCCATCTCTGCTGTAAGGCTACATAGAGTAGGACACCTAAGTAACGACTCCAGAATCCTACATACTGAAATACTCACAGAAGCGTTGAAAGACCAGCCCCTACTGGCCGCTCCGTGTGATAGGATCACCAAAACTATTAGATCCAAACATAACTATCGGGTTATACTTGACGAAGAAAAGTCAGACTTCTCTGGCCCTAAGGAGTTACGTGTGTATACTGATGGGTCTAAGACCTTTCAAGGCACGGGGGCTGGCACACACTCCCTAGATCTAAATATAAGAATATCAAAAAGCCTGGGCCAATATAATACTGTTTTCCAGGCCGAATGTCTTGGAATCATCCAAGCTGCCCAGGCCATAAAAGCAAGAAAAATCTCAGAAATGACCATAAAAATTATATCGGACAGCACTTCTGTCCTGCAAGCCCTCAATCGAAGCGAATACACTTCAGGTCTAGTCCTGGAATGTCACCAAGCCTTAGAAGAAGTGGCGCAGAACAACAATATTATCCTGCAATGGATAAAAGGCCATAGTGGGTCCTTAGGCAATGATGCGGCTGATGAGCTGGCTAGAGGGGGATCGGCTATGTCTCTGTACGGACCCGAACCCATAATACCTCTTCCATTCAATCAGCTGCGCACGTGGCTGAGGGAACGCACACAAACCCTAGCAAACGCGTGTTGGCAAGGCACGCCTGGCTGCAGACAGTCTAAAGAGGCAATGCCAACTCTTAGGAAAAATCTGACCAGATATGCCTTACGCCTTAGCAGACCAAATCTACGAACTCTAGTGGGTGTTATCACAGGGCACTATGCCCTAAACAAACACTTCCACACTCTAGGCATCACCGACAGCCCTCTGTGCCGTGCGTGCATGGAGGCGGACGAAACGGTCACTCATGTGCTCCAGGAATGCAACGGAGTAACCGATATCCGAAATAACACCATCGGATCCAAAAAGTCGCTATCAGAGGCAATGGCTGACCTGGATAAGCTTTTGTCCTTCTGGTCTGAATTAGGTTGGGAAACTTAAACGGCCAAATGGCCCACGTACAATGGCCCACCTCGTAGCTGGGTTAAGTGCGGAAACCTGAGGCGGTTAGCGCCCAACAATAATAATAATAAATGCGCTTTCAGTTTCACTGCTACCAACATTATCACTCATGTCCAACAGTTTGGATTTTATGACGTCAGCAGATATGGCCAACCCAGAATGTTCGATCGCCATGATCATGGGCGAAAATTTATCCGTCAATCCTGCTAACAACAGCGATCCTATCCATTCTTCATTAATGTCGAAACCCGTTCCTCTTAATTTTTGCGCCGTATCTATGACCTGCGTAACGTATGCCGTCATTGTCTCACTGTTCTCGAGGCGTATGGAAATCAAATTTCGTAGCAAGCTAATCCTTCGTGTGAAACCACAGTCGTCGAATAGCGTCTTGAGTTTTTTCCATATGTCTACAGCGGTTTTTTCACTCTTGATATGTACGTATAACGACGAATCTATTGTCATCACCAATTTTGCTTTTGCCTTTTGTTCGTCAACGGTCACTGTGTTGCCGCCATTTTCGGCTTCTTGTTTGTTGATGTCGACGCCATCCAAAATTAAGAAATTCTCGGCCGCGAATGCCCACTCATCATAATTTTCACGACCCCGGAGCTTCGGAACATTAACAATATAACTGTCAGCCATTTTTTACAGTATTTCCAAAAACAAATTACAATTTAAAGCGAGACTGGGTTCATAACCTAATAAAACTACAGAGTGCTCGGCACAGACTAACTGAATATTTTATTGTTTCAATGTTACAGTGACATTTCTATTTTGACATCTACATCTCATTACAAATGTAGTTGCACTTAAATAAACAATAGGTGTCGCTATAGTATATAAGTAATATTATTTTAGATACAAATTTAACAGTATCACTGCCCCTTTCTACTCACGGGTGTCGTCAGAGGCGACTAAGGGTATGGGGCTTTCTTGAATGGTTTTTGGGCGATGCGGTTGGAGACCCATCCATAACGAAAAGTTTATTTCTACCATCTTCTCCCCTATCATCTTCCAAATCGGCTGAAAAGTTTAGCATTGCCCGAAGACGGTTGTCTTGAAATTTGACATTTGGTATGAGTACCTACACAATAATACAAGGGCAAGAAGTTGTGCATTAAAAAATGTTGTAGAAGTATCTTCTTTAGCTTTGTGGATAGAACACCGTTCATAGGGCAGACAATGAGGGTTTAAATTCCGGGTCGGGCCTTCACCAATTTGTCTTTTCTAAAGACATATGTATGGTTAATTTATAATGGTTATTAACGGTGAGGGAACGCATCGTGATTTAACCCACATGGCTGAGTTGTACTTAGTCACAATGAATTCGTACAAAACGGTGACAATGTCACTTTATATTTAGAAGTATTAGTACATCTGCCAATCCCTTCAGGGATATACCGCTTGAACGTTAGTATTTGAGTTTTTTAGATATAAAGAAATAAATCATGTAGGGAGAATATTTTTATGGACATCGTGATGTGCAAATTACTATTTTGTAATATTTTCATTTTAGTAAAAAAAAATACAGACGAGCTTAATAAATAATTTCTGAATAATACAACTGAATATTGAAATAAAATAGTTGAGAGAATGCCACAAATAGTTGAGCTGCGAATTGCAATCAGCGGTAAGCTATGCAGCGCTGGAATCCAAACATTAGCATACAAATTAGACTGTACCGGCGTTGTAATTCCTTGCTAAGAACGGGAACATACCTCTTTGTAAAACATTAAGAAGATTCTTGAACCACTTCGGATTGATGTGTTGGCTTAAAAAACGTTAGGCAATAGATATATATTGTTTAGATTGCAATAATCAGAGATAGATGGTAGTGAATTCATCACTTTCGTTTGACTGGCACCGACTCAAAAATTAATTTAAGAGAATTTTAATATTTAGGTAGGTTGAACTGACGCGTGTGGAATAAAGAAATTGCAAAGGTATCTATCATAGTACTCATATTCAAATAAAAAACTTATTTCGCACTTTTTAGTACTAGATTGTTTATTTTCGATTGTTTTCCCACTATTAAGTCGGTTTTCTTTTTGTTAAAAGTTATTTTATTTTACGAGTTTTAGAGATGGGTAGACCTGGCAAAGATGCCTTTCGTATGAGGCAGTGCGACGGTTACTGTATTATTCTTCGTATTTCCGGTATTTATATTATTATACGATATTAAATTGGCTCAACCATATGTAACTTTACATTGTTCTTGAAATCCCTCGAAAGGCGATAGTCTACAATTTTACATCTCAAGAAAGACTCAAACGTTCACGCCGAATATTCCCGAAAGGGTTAGCAGAGGTAGTGATACTTCTGAATATCACGTGACATTGTCACCTGTTGTTCAGAGTACCTACGCTTTGCTTGGACCCACGTTCTCACGTTATACAGAGCAACCATATGTAACTTTACAGGGCAGGCCTATCGGCGTTTTGAACAAATACACTGTCACATGATTGTGAGTTTCGATAGTCCCCTCGATTTCCTGGGATGCCATCATCAGATCATGGTCTCATGGGACTTTCTCGGAAACAATAACTTAACAAAATAAATGTTGAGTGAACCTGTACTTTTCTTCATAAAAGCTACGAAGAGGAGCATAAATCTTTATGGAATGGTGAAATAACTGTTTCCTAACTCCTACTGATTAAGGACCCACACCTTCCATAATCAGCTTAGCAAAATAACAATATGATTTTGTGGGAGTCATGTTAGAGCGCACACTACTGCGGACTCAAACGCACATAGCAGCGTCTCACTCATATTCCTACATCGCGCAGTTTAAATGTTTTTCGAGTTAAGCATAGATACAAATTATAAGTTGGTACACAGCAGGGTGTACTGGCCAGTATATCTTTGCTGTTTCCACAGTGGTGACCCCTCGATAAGAACACACGCTTCCTTCTACTACATTTCTCGATCTACCCGCAACTTCTATTCCTCGCTTACCTCACCACACCAATTATTCAGCAGAGCATCTACAGGCATGCAATCACCGGCCTCATTGCTCACACTGAATTTGGTAATTGGTAATAGGTACCTCCTAGCTTTGATGTCGTCGTATCGACTAGGAGAGGAGTACTGTGGGAGTCATGTTAGAGCGCACACTACTGCGGACTCAAACGCACATAGCAGCGTCTCACTCATATTCCTACATCGCGGAGTGTAAATGTTTTTCGAGTTAAGCATAGATAAAAATTATAAGTTGGTACACAGCAGGGTGTACTGGCCAGTATATCTTTGCTGTTTCCACAATTTTCAGAAGCAAATGCCAATATAAATTCAGTAAATATGTAAAACGCGGTACATTTGCCTATAAAATTTCAAGTTTCCCCTCGATTTCTCTAAGATCCCATCATCAGACTCTGATATCCTCATCATGGTACCAATCCGGGAGTATCTTCTTTCGAACAAAATCGGTTCACAAATGGCGAAGTAATCGGCGAACAAACATAAAATAATAATAATATACGGTCGAATCGAGAACACTCCTTTTTTTGAATTCGGTTAAAAAGTGGTAATCTATTTCTTTCTGTGAGTGTTTTGTGACTGTTTAATTTTTTTATTAAGTTAGTGTGGAAGGTAATGTCAGTAGGGGGCGACCTCGGTAGACACATTTGGACCAAACAGTAAGTGTGCTCAAAAAGGTCGGCGTCCCAAGAATCATATTTTCAAAGTTTTAAATTTAAATTTCTTCCGTTCAAAGTTTGATTGGACAGATTATATTTGATAGCATAGTTAAAAATTTAATCAATACTTATGCAAAATACGCGATTTCGAATCCTGAGTCAGTCAAATGACTTTACTTTAGTCACATGTGTGCTGTTAATTTGTCAAGGTAATCGACGTTGGGGAAATACAACGTGAGGGCACCCACATAACTTCGTCGTCACGTGACAATGTTGTAGTTTGAAACGGTAATAGGTTATCACGTGATTGATAAAGTTGTGATAAGAAAATGTGTTGGCTTTTTCATACGGGTTTATAACTTTTATAGTTACCTGAGTAATAGAAGTCAATATTTAATATTGTTCAATAAGAATAAAAAAGCATTTAATATTAGTTTCAGTCGCAATGGTCTAGTATCTACCTATATAAGCAAGAGTACGAATGAAAATGAATATCTGCATATTAGTGTGCACACGCGAGCGGGGCTAGTACGCGGGTAGCGATAGAAAGTGCAAATATTTTACATGTATGAAGCAGCATCAGCATAACACCTCACAAAGGGTTTGTACGATTAATAGTTTAATATTTAGTTCATTATATTTATATTGTTTTAGACACATTTATTTATCACATCATAATGATGAATGATGCTGTGTAGTGTCGGCTTAGAATAGCACTACCCCATTACTTCCGCTGGGTGTACGTAAGAGGCGACTAACGGTATTGGGGCTTTAAAAGGATTTTTTGGGCGATGTGGTTGGAGACCTATTACCAACAACCTTATACCATCTTTTCCCCACACATCTTTTCCAAAAGTGGCTGAGGAATTGCTAATTCCTTAGCTCTGGCTACCTCTTCTAGGGATTTATAGCCGTGAGTACATGTATGTATCATAATGATAGCAACAAGAGGGTGATGAATGATTAATGTTCGACTAAGGGTTAAGGCGGATGAAAAAAATATTTCTGAATCTTTCATTTCATCGTTTCTTTTAAATAACATTTGCACCTGAGTAGCAAAGGGCAATGCTTTAAATCCACCCTCCACTACTGAATCTTTTATGAAATGATAATAATGTTTGGTTCATTCGAAAACGTAACAAAATTGATAGAAAGCACCATACGAAAATCACAATTTATTTGCTAGTATCTAAATTTAAAACTAGTAACGGTACTTTTGCTTCCATTTTGGCGTGTTTTTATACATTAAGATTATTAATATATCTATATATATGAAAGAAAGTCGTGTTAGTTACACTATTTATAACTCAAGAACTTTGACTGAAAATTGGTAGGGAGTTAGCTTAGAACCAGGAAAAGGACATAGGATATATATAATCACGCTGAATATCGCAGGGGGGAGGCAGTAACAAATGTTTAATGTATTTTTGTTTGAAATCCACTTTCTTCTAAAAACCATAGAGTAAAAAATATCACAACATATAAAATATTAAATGTTGTTTGTCAGGTGTTTTGAAACGTAACATTACAAATGATTCAGTTATTCAGCAGGAATCTACATATCTGCGCTACATTTAGACATGTGTCAGCGTTATCACGAGAAGTGACTTTACTCTCCAAACCAAAAGTGGGTGGCTAAATATGTCTGTAAGACTTGTTAGTTTTGTCACGTAAAATATGTTTCTACGTCATGTCTATTTCGACTTCGTGCTAGCCCCGCAGAGCACAGTTACTCGTGCCGATCTGAAATTGGAAACGAAAGCGGCTCGGCTTTAATTTTTCACCTCGCGATCAAAGCTTAGCTTATAAAACGGACTGCATCAATTGAATGCGTTTTATATCACCATATTGAGGCCGCAGGAGCTCCGGAAATATTGGCTTTTATATAAAACGGGTTTCGCTTTGACTCTTTGAGTAGATTCCATTTAATTTTTGATGATACAAAGACTATTTTGCTGTTTTTATCGCTCAAAGCTTTAGCGTATTGAATCCATATACGACTGATCATAAAAGGGGTAGACAGAGTTTCTTATACAATAACTAATACCATTTCTGGAAGGTGCGGGGGAGAAATGGTGTACAAAGGATCGTAGAAGATTGTATCAAACAACACATATATAACACATACATGTATATAACTGAACTCAAACTCAAACCTTGACGTCGCTTATACCCGAAGGGTTTTGTAGAGGTAATAATACTCTCGAACATCACGTGACATTGACGGTGACGGTGTCCAAGCAAAATGTGGGTACTCTGCACATCATATGACAATGTAGCGTGATGTTCAGATGTATTAGGACCTCTTTCGACCCCTTCGGCGATATGGGGCGTGGACGTGTGAGTTAACGATATATGGCAATGACATATCGCCATTAATTTAAATCTTTTTGTTCATGAAAACCTCATGTGGGGATTATTACTAATAAATAAAGAATAAATAAAGGAAAGAAAAATTTCTTTTTTTCGATACAGCCAATTGATACGGTGGCTCAGTTGGCAGAGCGTCGGGGCGTATACCCGAGGTTGCGGGTTCGTTTCCCGCCTGTGTCGAAATTTTTCTTTCCTTTATTTATTCTTTATTTATCGCCATTAGTTTCTAAGTATTTATTAAAATTTCAACGGCTAGAACAACTACCTTCACAAAACTCGAAGAGATTTTATTTATGGCATTAGAGATAAATTTTAAATATATGACCTAAAGGGTTGCTATTAACATCTACTCATTATTAGGGTCGTGTAATCGTAAAACACCGGTAATGGTTTCGATGTCAGGTGTTAAGGGTAAAAAATTAGGGACACTTAACCGTATAGTGTTTCTCCCTGTACAACCTGAAACCCTAAATTGTTGGGTAAGTTATCCTATCTCTATCGGCATTACTAGTTTTATTAAAGCCGCCATTATGGTAAACCAACCAAAGTTGTAAAGTGTCAGCTTAGAACAGCTGAATTTGGCTGAAGATCTATCAACAACAATATTTTATTCGACTAACTTCTTGGTCCGGAGGTCGCGGGTTCGATGCCCGCTGAGAGCAACATTTATGTGGTGAGCATAAGTGATTGGTTGTTTCTCTTGGATGTTATTTAGATATTTATTATATAATTTTAAAAATATTGTTAAGTTAGTATTCCATAATACAAGTTCAACTTAGTTTGGGGCTAACTGGACCTATTTATAATAAGTCTGTTTAATTTTATTTAACTAACTTCTCTCACTTTAAAATACTGAGAAAAAAATGTACTACATATTAATTGCATGATAACATAATGTTGGTATAGTTTATACTCTTACATACAAACATATGCTCACGACATTAGATCCTATTGGGGTAGGCAGAGACGATCGATAGCCATTTTGTACGATCCTGGCAGACCTCCCGAGCTTTATTTATAATATTCATCCATTTTTTTTTGTTTTAAACACATTCTTAGCTATTAAAGCCAGCTATTATTACGACAACCGTGGGTAGAAAGGGGTAGTGACATTCTGAGCCGGTACTAAACGGCAAAAAAAATTATTATATATTATTACTGCGTACTTTCATTGTATTTGAAAGTATAAAAACATAACGAGTTTTATTAAGTTCCAGGCCGGTTAATCTTATTTATTCCCGAGCACAAAAAAGGTTATCTTGTTTGTAGCGTTTGATGTATAAAATTGAAAGCGTTTCTGTGTTAGGGTGAAACTGCTCTTGTTAAAGATGAGACGAAATACTTATTCATAGCTTTGTTTGAGGCGCTCACTTTAAGCGGAATTTGTGTAGTTGGCAGGAAAAAACTTTCATTGGAGATAATGAAACATTTTCGAATACATAGTTGATGTTAACCATTTACTGTAGTCTGTTATATAACGATATGATGTGAACACTAGGTGATAATGAACGTGAACGTGATGTTCGGAAGCATTAGTACCTTTGCCAACCCCTTCGGGGATATACGGCGTAAACTTTAGAGTAGAAAAAAATTTAGCTTCCAAAAGTGGCTGAGGAATTTCTCATTCCAGAGGTCTGGCTACCCCGTTAAGGGATTTATAGCCATGAGTATATGTATGAATGTATGTAGAAATATGCTGTGTAGTGTCAGCTTAGAATAGCACTTCCCCATTTCTACCGATCGATGGGTGTAAGTAGGAGGCGACTAATGGTATTGGGGCTATTGAGGGATTTTTGGGCGATGCGGTTGGAGTACCATCACCAACAACCTTTATTTTAAGCTAGCAGTACACATTGGGCCAATCATTGGGCCAAGCATTGGGCCAGCGTGTAGAGGGCTACTTGGCGCTACATTGGTGGTGTTGGTGATTGGTCGCCAACGTTGGCCAGCTATCCGGAGCGGTGTCGGTTTTTTACCACACATCAAAGGATCTTGGCGCGTCCCGCCAACAGTGTTCACACGTTGGCGGCTGCTTATTCAGTTCGATGTCAACTGTCAGTGGATGCGGTAGTGCAGCGCGTGAACTTTTTATTAAAGATGGTTGCTTCGATGGCGTGGATAAGCGACGAGACATTAAAATTTACATCCATACATACATATACTCACGGCTATACATCCCTTGAAGGGGTAGATAGAGCTAGGGAATTAAAAATTCCTCAGCCACTTTTGGAATTTTTGTGGGGAAAAGATGGTGAAATAAAGGTTGTTGTTGATGGATCTCCAACCGCATCGCCCGACAATCGCTTAAAAGCCCCAACACCGTTAGTTGCCTCTTACGTACACCCATCGGAAGAAATGGGGTAGTGCTATTCTAAGCTGGCACTATACAGCTATTAAAACAACATAAAATTTATTGAATGTTATCAAAGTGAACCTATTATCTATACTTATAATAAATCTGTAGAGAGGTCAATTCTGTACATGAAATATATTTTCAAAATAACTATCAGGTGGTGATTAGGGATCGATACTGATGCCAAAAATGCAATCAGTAAAATTTTTGTCTGTCTGTCTGTCTGTCTGTCTGTCTGTCTGTCTGTCTGTCTGTCTGTCGGTTTGTATGTTCCTTATGGAAACAAAAACTACTTGACGGATTTTAACGAAACTTGGTACAATTATTCTTCATACTCCTGCGCAGGTTTTTGTATACTTTCTAGCAGAGAAGTAAAGGGGGATTTTGGGAAATTTGGGGAAAACGGGAGAAGTTACTCCATTTTTTAAGCTTCCGTCGCATGTGCAGCCTTAATGGTTAATTTTACATAGAAATCATGTGTGGCGGAAATATTCTTCATAAAATTATCTAAAAACAAATTCTCAACAGTATATGTCTATCTTTTATGGTTGACTCACAATAACACGTGTAAGTCTTGATAGCTTAGCAGTTCGGAACATCCTGATTATATTTGTTTACTCTTACGTTTGTAAACCTCTCACTCATCTAATTTAAGAAAGGTAACATTATTACCTATTCAATAAAAAAAGAATCATAGAAATCGATAGACAAACACCGAAATTATAGATAAAATAAGCCATCGCGCCCGTGATCGAAACCAAATCTTTACTAATTTACATATAACATACTAGATGCCGCCAGTAGTTGCATCCTACATAACGTAATGATTTATTTTTTAGATTGTTATAAATACTTCATGGCGTTTTATTCCAAAATTTGCTATTAAACGGAAATACTGAACCATTCATTAAAGCGCATTCAAAATCACCAAACTACACTGTTAAGGGAGTGCTATAAATTTAATAAATTGAAAACATTACGCTGAATTTCGCAATGCTTGAGCAGTGACTGAAGAAAGAAACCTCAGATATTTAAAAAAACAACGCTACCCGTGCGAAGCTGGGACGATCCACTAGTTATTAATAATAAGAACCCATTATTAATTATATTTTTAAAAAAAATTCAACATGTAGGAAATAATTAAATGATATTAGATAGACTGCGGCTGCGACCGTTTCCACGTCCATCTTTGTTGAAACGCCAATGCAGACTGGGCACCTCACCAATGTGTAAATGCTTCACAAATTAAACGGCCAGACACTGGCCCAATGTTGGCCCAATGATTGGCCCAATGTGTACTGCTAGCTTTACAATCTTTCACCCAACTTTCCAAAAGTGGCTGAGAATTTCCAATTCCTTGGCTCTGGCTACCCCTTCTACGGATTTATAGCCGTGAGTATATGTATGTAGAAACTAAAATATCATTGAATGTCAGTCTCGGTTGGTCTCGGTGCCAATCGTTCTAAAAGAGTATTCTCTCTGTAGCTCTGTTTGAAATGGAAAGACATGGGAAAGACAAATAGCATAAACATTTATTGAAACTATGAATAATTCAAAAACAACAACAACCATATGTGTCTTAAGCACTGGAAACATAACTTTTTCCTGCTGTTGAGCTGTGTTTACGACTGTATTTCAGGTAAATACTAACACATTTACCAAATACGTGTGGCTTAAACTGTGAAATAACAATATTAACCCACGGTTGTGTTTTAAAAGCACTTTAAAGTAGGTGAGTTGGGCCAGGCTTTGTGAAAATACACTCGATTTAAGGGATTTAAATGAAAACTTGTGACCCGTTCTAGCTTTGCAATTTACAATTTCAAGCTACACATCTATCTATTCGGCCGCAGACGTCCCCACATATTCATTATACTTAGTACTCAGTGAAACAATAATTAAATTAAAGAAAGAACGAAAGAAAATATTTATTCGTTGTATACAAAAAACAACACTTAACACAAAAAAACAAATAAAAGGTACAGTAAAGTAGTATACGCAAAACAAAATACATAATTAATAAAAAAAAAGTCTGGCAACGAAAGGGTTGCTAACTCAGCGTATTATTGTGAGTGCAACCTCACAACACTGATTTTTAGTTAGCACCGAACAATAAAATGACTTACCTTATTCAAAAATATTTAATAGGAATCCTTTGATCACCTTTCACAACTTTTGTGGGAAGTAAAGAAATGATGTTATTCTACCAACAGCATAAAAATATATCTCTATTTACTCTGCTTGAAATTGGATAGCGCTATTGTGGTACACCATTTTGTATGTATGTTACCAAGTAACCATTTACTTACTCACATACTACATCGCAAAATATATTTTTAAGCTGTGGTTTTCCGTAATAGTTTGATTTATGTGAAAAGTTTACCGATTTCTCGTAGTCTATCCAAGAGCGAAGTTTAGTTAACCGTTGAAAGTTCAGATCGAACTTGCTCGTGTGAGGCAACAAGTTTCATGTAGCGGCTATCGGCTCTAATTTATTATTTTAACCAACTATGAAAAAGATAGAGGCTAATGTTTTCAATAAGAAAAATCGATCCGCTAAGATAATCATTACTCCCTTTTTCTCGTGGCTGACGTACAAGGAGTTTCAGGAAGTGGGGGCTTAATAGTATTTTTTTGGCGATGTTGCTCGGCGCTATAACCGCCAACCTACCTAGGTCCAACCATTATTCATTTTGTAACCTTATTCCGATTAATCTTCCAAAAGTGGCTGAGTAAATTTTCATTTTTGAGGTTTTATCTACCATTTTTTGATACTATCATTTGTATATTGAATACAGATGTATGCTTCTAGTCTTTGATATCATGAAATAATGTACACATGTGTATATTTTATAAATTATAACGTCAAGTTAGTATTACGTACCTTAAGTACACGGATACATACATACATATACTCACGGCTATAGATTCCTAGAAGGGGTAGCCGGAGCTTTTAAGTAAGAAATTCACTTGAAAAGAAGCCACTTTTGGGGAAAAGATTGTAAAATAAAGGATGTTGGTTTTGGGTCTTCAACCGCATCACCCAACAACTTTTAAAAAGCCCCAATAACCTTAGTCGCCTCTTACGAATAACCTTGGGTAGGAATGGGGTAGTGTTATTTTTAAGCCGACACTACACACACATTAAAATATATACTGAATGAATTAGACAAAAAAAACAATGAAGATGTGTGGGATAAGATTGTAATACAAAGGATTTTGGTGGTGGGTCTCCAACCGCATCGCCCAAAAACCACTTAAAAAGCCCTAATACCCTTAGGAACTCTTACGAATACCCACGGGAAGAAATGGGTTACTGGTATTCTAAGCCGACACTACACAGCTAATGTATGATAGCATATTTATGATTTTAATTTTTCTGCTATCACGACATAGAACATTTGACGTGAAAACTGAGCACCATGAAACAAGTTTGATTATTCCTTGTTCTCAGCAAAAGTTGGTAAACCTTGGTAACACGTTCTGCAATTCATCTATGTATGTATGAATTTATTCCGTAGCTCTAACAGGATTTAGAATATATCGGACACGCGGTGACATGCGCATAACTAGATGTGTGCAATACGTCATAGCGACTATCTTTATGCATTGACTATTTCTGGAATATTCTGCGTGCATCACACTGGACCCAGTTCTGTTTTATATATTGGGAATTGTACGTCACAAAAGTAAATCGCAGAACAATTTTGAATGAAAATAATTTAGATAAAAATGTTAATAATATTTTTATATTACAATTATTCTAGAAGAAAGGTTACTAGAACTATTTATTACTATCACATCATACCTACTTTACTAAACTTAACTAATTATTTAAAAAATGTATATAAATGAGTATTATGTTAATATCTAACCACAACTTTACATTCGATGTCAAAAATCTTAATAATCAACGTCTTATTATTCAAACCCGCTACCTCCATATCCAGACTACCCCTACCAACTACGCCAAAGACGTCAAGAATATAAATGCATGTAAGAGAGCAAGAGGATTACTGAAGTGCAACGCTACAGTGCGGCTACGTTACGTGCGTGTGCGTGAGGCTTTCTTGATTAATTTACATACATACATATAATCACGGCTATATATCCCTAGAAGGGGCAGCCTCTTTTGGAAGTTGAGTGGTGAAAAGAGTATAAAGTAAGTGTATCTAGTGATGGTTCTACAACTAACGGTAAGAAATGGCGTAGATCTCTTCTGAGCCGACACTACACAGCATATAATATACTACACATGTTAAATAACATCCCAAACTAAGTTTTCGATCAGTAGGATTCAAACCCGCAACCTCCAGATCCAGAAGCTTGTCCCCTACCAACTATGCCAAAAACATCTAGAATATAAATGCATGTAAGAGAGCAAGCGGATTACTGAAGTGCAACGTTAGTCAGTTGCAACCGCGCTACCAATGTGTTACGGTTACAGCGCGGCCACGTCTTGTTCTGTTCGTCTTATCTTAAGCATAAATTAATGATCTAACTTAGCCTCAACTAAGATAAATCGGCTATTAAGGAGCTCAAATTGGGTGTAAGTTGTATTTTGGATTTTAGACGTATAATCTGAATGCGTGTACGATGTAACTTTCCTAGTAATTAATTATAAATAATTGATACTCACGCTTTATATGCTTCTCCGAATAGGGTAGACAGAGCTTCGGAATAAGAAATTCTTCAGCCACTTTTGGCAGTTGTGTGGAGATATGATTGTAATGTTTTTGGTGATAGGTGATAGGTCAGGTAGGTAGGAAAGGTATAAACGAAGTACAAAGTGCTAAATTTCTTGGTTTCCATCTCGATTCATTTTGCAATTGGATAACAAATATTAATGAGTTATGTAATAGACTTGATAAGTATGTATACGTACTGTATAGAATAAATTACATCATTTCACAAAAAGCTACCTTAACATGTTACCACGGTTTGGGGAAATTCAGTTGAATCAGATAAGGTTTTCAAAATACAAAAAATGCGTGCGAGTTATTTGCAATGCAGATATGCTAGATTCCTGCGTCCCCTTATTCAAAAGACTCAAAATACTTCCAACGCCTTGCTTGTATATTTACGAGACTTTAAAATTTGTAAATAAAAATCTTTCACTATTTAAATTAAAAGTTCCAACTAACAGACCTCAACGTGGCAACCACAATGTACAATTGGAATACCCCAATCGGAAATGCTTGGCAATTAGTGAAAGAAAATTGTTACAATATGGCAATAAAATTGTATAATGCACTAAGCGATGACATGAAAAATATGACGCCGAGAGGATTTAAAAATAGACTATTTAATTATCTCATTGAAAATTGATTGTATAAAGTGAATGACTTCTTAAGTAATTGTGACATATAAATAAAAGATGTTATTAAAGGAAAGAAAAATTTCGACACCGGCGGGGTTCGAACCCACGACCTTCGGGTATACGCCCCCGTCGCTCTACCAACTGAGCTACAGTGTCAGTTGGCATCCAGCGCGAAATTTCTCTATCCTTTGTTTCTTTTTTACACGTTCAAGTAGTGTTTGCGTTTCCTACCTCCGAATTTTAACTAATTCGGACGGCCACTTGTCTACCTTTTCAGATAGAATGCAAATGTTGGAAACGCCTAACTATCACATAATTTAATGTTTTTTGACATGAATTCCTCATGTGGGGATTATTACTTATAAATAAAAGATGTTATTAAAGGAAAGAAAAATTTCGACACCGGCGGGGTTCGAACCCGCGACCTTCGGGTATACGCCCCCGTCGCTCTACCAACTGAGCTACAGTGTCAGTTGGCATCCAGCGCGAAATTTCTCTATCCTTTGTTTCTTTTTTACACGTTCAACTATATAAATATATGTATATATATATATACATATATATATTTAATTTATTACAATGTGTCATATAAATGTAAAACCACTTTACAACTTAATACTTACACGCCAGTCTTCGGCAGAACCTGTAAAGCACGTATATAATTTATTTGTCAACCATTCTACTCATGTTTCTTGTAAATAAATGCACTTCTTTTTTTTTTAAGCAATATCTTACTCCAATACTTTATTCAAAATTTTGGTAACACAATCACTTTGTAGTAGCATTTTATACCAGTATTTTAAACAAGATATGAATACAATATTTAAAGCCATTAGTCGTGAAAAGCAACTTCATTTGACCAATTTAGTGATATTTGCAACGCTAAAATTTCATTAACCAATCAGAGCTTGATTTTTCAATGATTCTAAATTCACTCCGAGTTTCACTGATCCGGAAAATTGCTAGTATCAAACGAAGATTATCGTTCGCGTTCCAGTGCTTTTCTTGTACGTATTTGATACGTCGTTAACGCCGTACACCCGAAGGTAGAGTTACAAAACGAAACCATTTTTTGTTTGCAAAATGTTTTCTAGTGGGGTCAGCTGTAGACACTTTATATAATATATATAATGTAAGTGTAAAGTGAAATAAATGATTTAAGACAAATGTCAAAAATGATATTGTATTAAAGATAGAAAAAGTTATGTTAAGATGATTTGGGTACATAGAA
The DNA here is from genome assembly GCA_963576735.1 of Bedellia somnulentella. Taxonomy (NCBI): domain Eukaryota; kingdom Metazoa; phylum Arthropoda; class Insecta; order Lepidoptera; family Bedelliidae; genus Bedellia; species Bedellia somnulentella. Next base: position 15,587,618 of record OY755185.1, read on the forward strand.
AGAATGGGTGGAAGGTAATGTTATTAGATAACGAACACGAAGGACACATTTATATCAATTAAAAATGTGTTTATAAAGGCAGGCGTCCGAAGTGCGCATGAATGAAAAGATTGATGAATGTTAACGAATCTCGAGGGATTTGTCAGGATCGTACGAAATGGCGATCGATAGTCACTGCGAACCCCAATGGAAACTAACCCCACACAACTTCCAAAAGGGGCTGAGGATTTTCTTATTTGAAAGGTCTGGCTACCCTTTCTAAGGATTTTTAGCCGTTAGTATATTTCTATTTAGTAGGTATGTGAACCTTAATGAAAGAATAATCAATTATCCGAGTAATACTGTACTCAAAGAGCGAACAATATGTTAAGATGAGGAAAGGTTCTCCGCAGGGACGGACCATAGTTGGATGGACAAAGCTGAAAGATGCTCGCTATGGGATCTCAGTTTTACGTATTACTGCCAATAGGGATTCGGTAAACTAACAAATGTTTTGTATCTTGCGTAATATTGCAAATATTTATTTTATATTTCATATATTTTGTTGGTTGACTTTTGGTTTTCTTCCTCGTTTTATATTATGCTTGAAATTTTATCTTTACCTATACTCAATCAAGGATATAATTACAAAAAGGGATGGCAAAAAACTTTCGGATTATCAGAATGAAATAATTGTTAAACAAAGAATAATGGTGCTCCGACGTCGTGCTCTACTTTGCACATTGGCTTCATAGATCTCTTTCACCAATTTACTATCACCCATCGTCTCCATGTGCCCAAATCATATTTAAAATTTTCATTTGGTTAACGCCCCGGTCGCTATGCCAATTGAGCTACGGTGTCAAATGATTACTGATGCGAAATTCTTCTACCCTTTGTTTTTCTTAACACCTTAGTGGCGTCAGCGCTCCTTACCCCGATTTTTGTATCGCTGGTTTCGAAAACCTCATCTGAGATTATTACTAATCAATTAAGTAAAGAAAATATTCTTTCCTTAATTGATAAGTAATAATCTCACATGAGGTTTTCGTGAACAGTACATTCTAATTAGTCTAAAAAATCTTATTCTATATACATTATGATAATTCATCTCTAATAGGCAGTATACTTTTTGCTTAAGGAGATCTATAAAACGACCAATACTCCTTTCTCTGACTCAATTTGACTATACACTTATAAAGCTCCCGACTTAAATTTATCAAAAACAAAGTATATACGAGGGCTGCTATTTATGTATCCGGAACTGGCCACTTACAGAACAATAATTTAAAAAGTAATTACATCATTTAAAAATAGAACTCTTTAGCTTTAGAATACATTTATTTTTATGTGACTGTCAATTGTTTTCACATCGTAGCGTCATTTTGAAAATTGCGTGTCTTCACCACCATGGATTTAACTCGTGAACATTTTCGTGCCATGATTTTTTACGATTTTCGGCGTGGTCTAACTCAAAAACAGTGCATCGATCAGCTTACTTCGACTTTTGGGGATGAAGCACCCTCAAAGACCACTGTGTATCACTGGTTTAGCGAGTTTAATCGTGGACGATCTAAGCTTACTGATGAAATTAAAGAAGGTCGCCCTAAAACGGTCGTTGTACCTCAAAACATCGATGCTGTCCGGGAACTAATAACTCAAGATCGTCATGTTACATATCGTGAGATAGAGGCATCTCTGGGCATTAGTATGACGAGCATACATAAGATACTTCATGAACATTTAGCTGTAAAAAAAATTTGCTCCCGTTGGATTCCGCACAACTTGAGTATTGATCAAAAACAGGCTCGTGTCGATTGGTGCAAAGAAATGTTAAAAAAATACAACCGTGGTGCGTCAAAAGCTGTTTATAATATCTACACAGGTGACGAATCTTGGATCTACGCTTACGACCCCGAAACTAAGCAGCAGTCCACGGTGTGGGTGTTCCAAGATGAGCCGAACCCAACAAAAGTTATTCGTGCAAAAAGCACATTGAAGCAAATGGTCGCTTGTTTTTTTGGTATAAATGGCCATGTAGCTACAGTGCCTTTAGAGAATCGTAAAACTGTTAATTCGGAGTGGTATACGACCATTTGTTTGCCGGAAGTCTTTGAACAAATAAGAAAGACTAACCGACAACGTAGAATCATTCTGCATCACGACAATGCTAGCTGTCACAGGTCGGCCGTCACAACTCAGTTTTTAGAAGCTCAAAAGATCGAATTGACAGGTCATCCGCCGTACAGCCCTGATTTGGCACCCAATGATTTTTATTTATTTCCAAATGTGAAGAAAAAATTACGTGGTCAACGTTTTTCGAGCCGCGAAGAGGCAGTCGATGCGTTCAAAATGCACGTTTTGGAGATACCTCAGTCTGAGTGGAAAAAGTGCTATGAAAATTGGTTTCAACGCATGCAAAAGTGTATAGATCTGAGCGGCGAATATTTTGAGAAGCAATAAAACCATATTAATTGATATATGTTTGTTTCTTTTTTTTATTCCGGATACATAAATAGCAGCCCTCGTAATATTTCAATATCTCATAAAAACCCAAACAAATAACTACATTCACTATCAACATTATATGATTGTGATCTCGCTTCTTCTAATTGTGCCGCGTTATAAAAACATACATACATATACTCACGACCAGATCTTCAGAATCAGAACATTCTTTAACCACTTTTGGAAGTTGATTGGGGAAAAGATAATAATATAAATGATAGTGGCTATGGGTCTCCAACCGTATCGCCCATAAACCCCTTAAAATGCCTCCATACCTTTACTCGCCTCTTACGACCACCCACGACACTACCAGCAAAGCCAACACTGAACAGCAATTTAAAAAAGCTTTTACAGGAAAAAATTCAGAGCTCCACTTGACAAAAACCTTTCATTTGCCCAGCATGTGAATGTAACGAATGTTAGAATCCGAAATCTCATCCCATCTATGCAATCCTCTGGAGACGCGACTGATTTTAAGCTTCTCTCAATTATTTACAAGGCGCTGGGCGCATCTGTACAAGAATTTGTGTTCGTGCGTGGAGTGGTTCCTCGACTTACATTCATATATCAATATACTCACGGCTATAAATCTCAAAAAGGGGTAGCCAGAGCTTTAGAGCTAGAAAGTCCTCAGCCACATTTGGAAGTAGATAGACGACAAGATGCTACAAATAACCGCATCGCCCAAAAACCACTTAAAAAGCCACATACCCTTAGTCGCCTTTTACGACACCCGTAGTAGAAAGGGGTAGTGACATTCTAAGCCGGCACTACACAGCAACCGAGTTTTACTTGAAAAAAAACCTAATGAATAAAGAAAAGCAAAATTTCGATACCAGCAGGAATCGAACCCACGACCTCCGGGTATACGCTTCATCGCTCCGCCAATTGAGCGATAGTGTGAAGTCGCTACTAGTGCAAAATACTTCCTCCCTTTGTTTCTTTCACACTCTTTAGGTAGTAATCGCCACATGAGGTTTTCATGAACAAACATAAATTATGTAAAACAAGAGCCTTTCATTTGCTCGGCACGTGAAAGTAACGAATGTAAGAATTCGAAATCACATCTCATTTATGTAATCCTCTCGAGACGCAACAGATTTTAAGCTTCTCTCAAACATTTACAAGACGCTGGGCGCATCTGTACTACAAATTGTGTTCGAGCGTGGAGTGGTTCCACGACTTCTATTCTTATAAAGTTGGGTCTGCCTAACGGTTGCTTCTTGAAGTCATGCTTAGAAAGCTGTTTAAATTTTCAACAATTGATCTTTTCACAGAGTCTTAACTTTTAAGTACATACATAAACTCACGGGTATAAATCTTAAAAAGAATAAGCAATCTCTCAGCTACTTTTGGAAGGTGAAGGGGGAAAAGATAGTCAAATAAAGGTTAATGTTAATGAGTCTCCAACCGCATCGCTCAAAAATCCCATAAAAAACTTTAATACCCTTAGTCGCCTCTTACGATCACCAATGGGAAGAAATGGAGTAGTGCTTTTCTAAGCTTGCACTACACAGCATGGAACTTTCAAGTGCAGGCTTTCACAAATATTTCCAAAAAAAAACTATCAAAAACTTAATCCTAAAATCCTAATTCCAGAATAAGTTTAAACTGCGAGGTCAATTGAATAAAACTTATACACAAGAAGGTATAGAATCACTCAATAAGAAAATATTCGTACAATGTAAAAAATATATATTGTATTCTCTACAAATATATCTGGGTAGGTAAAAATGTTCTAGAAGACGCAATAAGGGTACGCCTCTCACAAAGTTAACCGCAGCATGCCCTTGCATGGATGAATTCACTTTATACAATTAACTTACAAACAACAAACTTCATTTGATCCAGAGAAAATTACTACATAGAGTGGAAAGTGCTACTACACTAAACAATAGTCAAATTGTTTTGACAATAAAACTCACACAACTATACTTAATGTGTCGTACTTGTTACAGGAGTATATTCAAAAGAAAATCTTTACTTAACACAATAAAACACAACCCAAAGGAATACCCACTAAAGAGCTTACATTCGCTATTAAATTAAATAAAGCACAAACGGCATGTTCTCTAAAAGGTTTCCGATCGAAAATGTTTAATATATCAAAAGATTTCAGTTGTTTCATTTTCACAATATAGATCTGAACAAGCGGCTCCCGGAGGGAAATATTTCACTTTTGCCGCTGAATGAAGTCGGTCTCGACAGCGGCCATATATCAACGACCGGAGTCACGTGACGCGACGGAGCGATCCAGCCGTCGCCAGGGTTGCCAACATGAACCCCGCAAGCTACCAAAAGCGATAAGATTGAAATCTATGCTGAAAACTAGTTCATTTGGTGGCTTAAATTGAATGGTTTCTTGCCGAGCTCTTAAATTTGAACAAAATTCATTTATGTTTAAGGTAGTTAGATTTTTTAATAGTATTTTACTGATTAAAATCTGTTCAGGACACCTTTATGTATTAGATACTACTCTCACTGTGAAATTTCGTTCCCAGGTTTATTTTCATTAATGCATCTGGCTGACACCGTAATTATGAATAATCCGTGATTTAATTTATAATTACGGTTTTAAATGTGCGTATTGTAATGAAATGAAATTGGTTTAAAGCCTTTTATGAAAAGTTTTGAATTGGAATTGAAACTGAAGGCGTGACAAAATGGGTTGTGAGATATAATTATTAAATTAAAAACTCAAATCAAAATAACATTTATACAAAATTTATACTTCCTTTAGGAATAAAAAAGTCAATACATTGACCAGTTTAGACAACATCCTGACTCCACTTCTTTGATCATGTTGATAGAATACTCAAAACAGGCAACCGTATAAAACGAAGTAACCTGGCAACATCGAAAGTCTACCATTTGGTAGAAAGGACTAGTTTCCAAGGCCGCAATTAAATAAACCATTCGGCAGAAAACTTACTTTAAACTGTTATGTTTTCTCTTTTAAAATTACCCTACGAGGAAGTGAGACAACTATAACAGAAAAACTGGAGTCCAAATCAAAAGCATTAGTAACAAAACCTAGGAATGCAATATGTTTCGATAGATGGGAAATAAAGCTGCAGCTAAGAGGAGCGACTGTTTATCATCAATAAATTGAAAAGGTGGATGTATTGCTACGTGGACATTTACTGCAATACATTTTACATCAAATTGAAAGTTGGTGCTGTTGTAAGCGAATGGAAATGGTTGAGAATATGATTGATCGTTCCATTTAAAAGTATTTTTATGTAAAAGCTAATGCACACACATATATATGTACGTAAAATCGAAGCTATAAATTCCTGGGAAAGGTAGCCAGAGCTTCGGAATAAGAAATTTATAACCCATTTTGGGAAGTTGAGTGGGGAAAAGCTTTGAATATAAAGGTTGTTGGAAAGGGGTCACAAATCGCCCAAAATTCACTTGAAAAGCATCAACACCCTTAATCGCCTCTTACGAACAGACACGGTTAGAAATGGGGTAGTGCTATTCTGAGCCAGCACTACACAGCTACTTAATGTACTCCAGGGTTTATTTGTCATTTTGGTATTGGTTATGTTCATGAGGATTGTCTGATTTCTGATTAAATTCAATGAGGAATAACACGGCAGTCTTTATGAAGTAATTTTAAAGTGATTTCTATTCAAAAGTTATCCTAACAAATCCCTAATCTATTCAAGTTGTCACTTCCCTAAAGCTCTCGCGCTAGCTAGACTTAGCCGCAAAAAGTTTCATTAAAAGTTTAAATTCAAATGTGCATTCTTTTGTTATTCGGACAGCTTTTTGTTAGCATTTTGTTCGTGAGAGTTGGCTCATTTATAAAGTTCTTACTATAACACTGGTTTGCTGTTTTCTTTGTTAACCATTTTTGTTTCCTCGAGCTTTTGTTAAATGGATATCTGAAAAGTTTTGTGGGTGCTACTAAACTGATATATTAAAAGTATTCTCTCTGTATAATATGTCCGTATATATTTATTATTACTATTTATTATTTATTCATATATTTTCTTCGCGAGTATATTTTGCATAACTGGGGAGACAGGAATAAGTGAAACAATTATCAATTGAAAAAAAAAAACTTATAGATTGCATCTGTATACCTTTACTTTTAACATTATAAAGAAAATAAAAGTACATGTTTCCAAGCAAAACGTGGGTACTCCGAACATCAGCTGACAATGTCACGTGATTTTCAGAAGTATTAGCACCTCTGCCATACTCTTCGGAGATATACAGCGTAAGGCTGCCTGTCCATTTAAGCGGAGCGATGCGGCGGAGCGGAGAAACGGACAAATATTAGCCAATAGTATTGCACAAAAAGGACACTCTGTGCCCTGTCCACTGCAGCGGAGCGGACAGGCAGCCTAAATGTTTAAGTCTTTAGTTGAGGTTGTAATTTTGTGTAATAAATCAAGTTTCGATCAATCAAGTTATCTTTATTCACTTAGAAGTTCGTGATTCCAGCGCAGTAGTGATTTAGCACCACAGACCTTTAGAATTCCTGATAAGAGAAGTATTTATCGGTGAAAAAACATTAGAAAATAAAACTAAGAGATAAACTTTACTACATACTTGACGTGGTTTACTGCATTTTAACTTGTAAATTAGACTTTTTGACCAATTCTGCCAAATAGATCTAATAGTCCTTGGAAAACATGGAAAGAACAGAAAAATTGCGCAAAATTTCTTGATCACAAATATTCATACATACATACATATATTCACGGCTATAAATCCCTTAACGGGGTAGCCAGAGCTTTGGAATTAATAATTCCTCAGCCACTTTTGGAAGTTGATTGGGGAAAAGATATAATATCTAGGTTGGCATGGGACCGTCGGATGCCAATAAAAGGAGCGAAGCCAGCAATTGCCTGATTCTCAGATATTACTTATCGTTGAACGATTTATTCTACAAATATCTCAACACGCGTTGCTATGCAATTTGTTACTATTATTTGAATATACTTGTTGATTTACCTAAACGCGTGATTGATTCTACACAAAACTGCAAAGGAGTTACAGTCCTGATTTTGGAAAACTTAAATTGTTAGCAATTTTTTTTTGTTGAAAGAAACATATCTAAATAGCTAAATACCTATTTTCTTTGAAAAAGAGTATGTTCAAGAAATTTTTCGTTCAAAAAAATTTTAAGAAAAATGTTCTAGAACTCGCGTTCAAAAGTTCGAAAAATCACCAAGTGTCGGAGCGCAAACGGACGTGACTTTGGGACGATCGAATATGAAAAAAATCTATTTTCACGCGTAAATTTTCCATTGGCTAACATTGTAATTTTTTAATGGTAATTATTCCTCCGTGGTACTTCCGATTTGTATCAAAATTAACGTAAACCATCTAGACATGGTCCTTGACCACCGTGCAAAATTTCAGGGTTCTGAGTTGAGCCGTTTGGGAGGAGTACGATCACAACGAAATGCAAAAGTCGGGGGTAAATGGAGCTTCGCTCCAATAAATGTTTTTGGTGACGGTTCTTCAACTACATCGCCCTAAAATCACTTAATAAGCCCCTATACCCTTAGTCGCCTCTTACGATCACAAATATTCAATTAACTCAAAATGTCCATTACTGCGTTTTAGCTTTTGGACGGCAGTACTGCAGTACCATTCAAGCCTCTATGTATCTCTTTCATTAATTTATTTGTATCCATCCTCTATATGTAGCCAAAACATTTTAACATTCCTTTTTTATCGTCCTTACAATCGTCGTATCTCATCTCTCACACCATCCCTATCACAAGCTATTTCTCAAAATCAATTCATAAATAACAACTGAAAATAATTTCGTAGTTTATTAATATTGTTTTTAGGGTTCCCCACATGTAAAAACAGAGACCAAAAAATTTTACTTCGTTCTCTGTATGTCTCTCACTAGGCTCCATCTGATAAATGCTGATAGCTAAAATGTAAATATCAACAATTACTTAAACCTGTATAAAATAAATATTAAAAGATTAGATGGCGCTTCTTTTACGGCATACGATAGATCAAACTAAGTTAATGTATAAATTATACAATGACTTATATTGTAAAGATAATAGTGCGGAACCATTTATTAGCAAACCGACTCGTGATTGGCCGGTTTTCACTGTTGCATTTACAAAATAAAAACATTTACTTCTAAAATGCCGTGAAGTTCCGGGTTGAAATGTCACTACCCCTATCTATCCATGGGTGTCGTAAGAGGAGATCAGGCGTTGGGACTTTTTTTAAAGTGGTTTTTGGGCGATGCGGCTGGAGACCCAGCACCAACGATACTTTATCTCTACCATCTTGTCCCCTACCAACTTTCAAATGTGGCTAACGAGTTTCAAGTTTTTTTGAGATTTATGGCCGTGAGTATATGTATGTATGAAAATTCTTAAATATATCCATCGTATTCCCACCAGAAGTGGTCTGTGTTATTATCTGTCAACGATGCAGAACAAACTCTGTCAAAGTTTTATCTCGCAAACTTATAGTTCGGGTGTTCTGTTTGACTTGGGTGGATCGGCTTTCTGTCTATCTCTTAGTAGCAGACTACTTGCTCACGTGACAGGATTAAAGTGGATCAAGTTGACACTAGTACGAACTTGGTAGTAGAAGACAGGTGATGTAGTTTTGGTTTTATAAAGTGGTATGAGGACTTAAAGTGTTGGTATGATATAACACCACCTTATTGAAGAAATGAAAAAATATATATATTTATGGTACATGGAATGGAATAAGTTGTTAAAGGTAAAAGAAGCATATGGTTTGTCAAGACACTTAACCTACAAATATAAAATTACTAGCTTTCCGCCCACGGCTTCGCCCGCCTGAAATTCGGTTATATTGCGGTATAAAGCACTACTATAAGAAAACTTCTCATTCCTACGATTTCCTTCGGAAACATCATTTTTTTTTCGGAATAAAAGTACTCTATTTTAAATCTTTTTTGTTCATGAAAAACCTCATGTGGGGATTATTACTAATAATTAAAGAATAAATAAAGGAAAGAAAAATTTCGACACAGGCGGGGATCGAACCCGCGACCTCGAGTAAACGCCCCGACGACGCTCTGCCAACTGAGCTACCAGTGTCAATTGGCTGCCAGTGTGCGAAATTCTTCTATCCTTTATTTCTTTTTTACACGTTTAAGTAGTGTTTGCGTTTCCTACCTCCGAATTATTACTAATTCGAAAGGCCACTTGTCCTACCTTTTCAGATAGAATGCAAATGTTGAAAACGCCTAACTATCACATAATTTAAATCTTTTTGCTCATGAAAACCTCATGTGGGGATTATTACTAATAATTAAAGAATAAATAAAGGAAAGAAAAATTTCAGAAAAGAATTTCGCACTGGCAGCCAATTGACACGGTAGCTCAGTTGGCAGAGCGTCGGGGGCGTTTACTCGAGGTCGCGGGTTCGATCCCCGCCTGTGTCGAAATTTTTCTTTCCTTTATTTATTCTTTAATTATTAGTAATAATCCCCACATGAGGTTTTTCATGAACAAAAAGATTTAAATTATGTGATAGTTAGGCGTTTTCAACATTTGCATTCTATCTGAAAAGGTAGACAAGTGGCCTTTTCGAATTAGTAATAATTCGGAAGGTAGGAAACGCAAACACTACTTAAACGTGTAAAAAAAGAAATAAAGGATAGAAGAATTTCGCACTGGCAGCCAATTGACACGGTAGCTCAGTTGGCAGAGCGTCGGGGCGTTTACTCGAGGTCGCGGGTTCGATCCCCGCCTGTGTCGAAATTTTTTCTTTCCTTTATTTATTCTTTTAATTATTAGTAATAATCCCCACATGAGGTTTTCATGAACAAAAAGATTTTAAATTATGTGATAGTTAGGCGTTTTTCAAACATTTGCATTCTATCTGAAAAGGTAGACAAGTGGCCTTTCGAATTTAGTAATAATTCGGAGGTAGGAAACGCAAACACTACTTAAACGTGTAAAAAAGAAATAAAGGATAGAAGAATTTCGCACTGGCAGCCAATTGACACGGTAGCTCAGTCGGCAGAGCGTCGGGGCGTTTACTCGAGGTCGCGGGTTTCGATCCCCGCCTGTGTCGAAATTTTTATTTCATTTATTTATTCTTTAATTATAAGTACTCTATTTGTTTAATCCAAACTTCTAACTATACGTTTTACGAAATTTCAAAGCAATCAGTTTAGTAGTTACGGAGCGTGAAAGCGGAACAAATAAACAAACAAACAAACTCACTTTCCCATTTATATAATAATAATATTAGTAAGGATAATTAGTAAGGATTAATGTTCTTAAAATTAAACACACATATTAAGTTGCTCTAATCATAACTATACCTGATAAATTTTACTTACAAAAATTTCATACAAGACTTTAGCTTTGTATATATTGATAGGTGTCGCGGTTTTTTTCGTTCTTCCGCGTTTCAAAGTGGTTAAAAAGTGGTGATTCCTAGCTATTGGTACCTCGCAATTTGCTGTGATTTATAGTATGGGAGCTATAGGGTACAATGACTGGAAAGTAAATAAAAAGTGGATTTTTTTGTGTCTTATTTGGCCCATTGGTGTGGTCAGGCGATACATCTTTAAAAGTATAACCGACCTATCGATCTGATAAAAATCTATACACTGACTCTAGTTCCGAATCGCAAAGAAAACAAGAATTTTTCACAGTGAAAATCAACGATAAACTCATACATTACAAACGGAACAAATGCAATCCATTATTCAGTAACACCCGAACATCCTTAAGGGACATGTTGTTCTCAACAT